>JAIFZK010000022.1:12585000-12840000 GCA_027481765.1 Tenualosa thibaudeaui
TATATCCTTTTAACAACACTGCCATTAGGTTAAAAGAAAAAAAATCTTTAATTGTGGAAATAAATACAGAACATAATATTTCATTTGGTTGAGCGTGTTTTTGCTCTTACATGTAAAAATTCTGATACTGGTGGAAGTGTCTGCAGCAGATGTAATGCTGTTGGATGCTCATATGTAGCTTGGTGCACCAGACTCAGTTTCTGTCAAGAGAGCACTCTCGATAGGCCATAGCATTACTTACATGCTATGGCAGTGGTGGGTACTTTGTTTGAACTCTTTTGTTTTGAACTTTTGGTTCTACCTTCTGTTCACTGATTGGATGTTAGAAAATCTTGTTGGGAAACCAAAGCCTTAGGAGAGCACCCTGATGTAGTACTGTAGCAAATTATGACATTGACCAGAGGTACTATAGCCCGGCCTTGACTGATAGCATTCTAGCTCTGCATTCACAACACCTCCCTCTGTTCACTGATTAGACAAGTTAAAATGCCTCCTGAGACAACAAGCTCAATGGGATCAAATCCAGACTAGCACTGTAGGGAGATGCTAATCATGTGGAAGTACTAGGAAGGCAAGGCCAGGCTAGAGCTGCTGTGGTAGTGCTAGCCAGGCTACCTATATGGTCCCAGGTCGGGAACCTTTATGGGCATGCAAAAAAATCCTGAACCTTCTTTACTGGTCCTGTTTGTTTCTCTATGTTTGAATGTGTGCAGTTTCTTTCTGAAATCACCTGAGTGATATGATCCACTGCCTTGGATATGTAACTAAAGATCTCAGCACGAGGGCTTAAACAACCTCTGTCTTCAACACTTGCGTTATTTACTCCTTTTGACACTTCGATGGAGTCTGTGCGATTTAAGATGGTTCCCCATCTCCTCTCTTGACTACTCAGCTTCCACGCATTAAAGGGTAGTGTCTCAGTGATTGCTTTCGGGCGCCTCAGAGAGAGGGGATACAGTGGAGTCAGTAAAATATCTGCCAGCCTCGGCAGGAAAGGTGCAACGGGAAGATCACGTTACCTTGCCAAGTACATCACGATCAGCATGTTCTACGACGCATATAACTGACATCACTCAGAGTCTTGGAGGAACAGGAAGAGGAAGAAGAGAGAAAAAAAAGAATGTTCTGCCTATGGACAACCTGATGTTTGCAACCTTGACCTTGCCCTTGCAGATGTCCACTGGGACCATAGCTGGCCAAAACCACAATATTAACTGATATGCATAATGTAATCTGTTCCATGCCCACCCCCACCCCTCTCAGTCTCTTCCACAGTGTACCTGTGGTAGTGTTAAGGTATTCACAGGGGGGTCATTTGGTCTGTCTCTACCAGCTGTCTCTTACTCTAGGTGTCCAAATGCCCACGCGGTGGGACCTTGTTTCCATTTTCCAGTTGTGCCTAAATCTGTTCCCTCAGACTAGGCCTTGGCAAGGGCATTAACTCACTCGCTTCTCACAAATGCCACAGACACTCAGCCACAGTAGTGCTGGTATATGGCTAACATAGGGCCAATAATAAGATTTGCACAGTAAATTTTCTCTTTTTTATCTGAGGTGTGGTTGTGAAGTTGTATTTATTCTCCAGCTCAAACTCCTCCCTGTTTTTAATTATCATTTGTCTTCTCTAAACTAGTGTCACTGTTACACCAAGGACATACTAAAAAAATGTGTGCTGTCTAGGACTGTTTGAGTTGATATAAACCTCTGAAAAGGGTTAGTCTGCTCATCAAAACTTCAGAATATGACTTTCTAATTAAGCAATATTGAATACTGAGTTCAAACTTTCTCCCTGTTTCTGCCTTTGGGGTGAATTCCATCTAATCAGCTCAGCACATTTACTTTGCCTGTAGTGAGGAGGTGAGCATACAGTGACTGGAAGCAAGAAGCTACTAAATTTAAACACGACTTATTCTCTCCTACCTGCAGTCTGTGTGTCTGTTGAAGCAGTTGATTTTGCATCAGCTGCCAGTTCTCTATAATGGCTCCCTACCTATGTTCACCATTCATTATCATCAATGTCAAAAAAAAACCCCAAAACACTGTGCGTCTTGTGCTAAGCCACCATTGGCACTCTCTAACTTACTAATGAAACACGTTAGAGTCTGCGTGCATTCTGAGAGACTGCACACCACTTGGTGTCTCCAGGAAGCCCTCTTTAAAAAACATATATAAATATATTGAGGCATGTTGCTGGAGTGTGTGCATGTATGTGTGTGTGTGTGTGTGTGTGTGTGTGTGTGTGTGTGTGTGTGCGTGTGTGTTTTGTGCATGCATAGTTTTGTGATGTGCTGGCATTTGATTTCAGTGGTCTGTTTTGCAAAGTCTGGTGTTTTTCCTTGTGTTAATGTCAACATGGACATAGTCAGCGATGCTGCAAGTCAGCATGATATGTTAACGATCTGCTGTAATTTTCCCTGTTTGTTCCCACTGAGTCTGTCAAGTGCGTCTTCGGAAGAGACCCCGCCCTATTTAGCATTTTGCTTGAATCTCTGAATGCTTTAATCTGTGTTTTAATAAACTGCTCAATGCAAAATAGGTTGCTGATTCTGCAAGATCGCTACAATAGCATTGTAAATAAGTAAACATTGACTGGACAGCACCATCTTTTTCTAAACAATGTATTTTCATGTGAAAGATGTCATCCTTGAAGTTCAACTTGGTTTGAATGTGGGTTTAGGCATAGATGGGACTATAATTTCATCCAAATCCGTGCAGTACTTTTAGAGTATCTGTTTGTCTGAGAGTATCTCAGACAAACAGACAAACGCCTGCGAAAACATAACCTTCTTGGCGGAGGTAATAATAAACACATTCTGTCACACATATCAGTGGTAATTAAGTGATCAGAAAGGTACATTCTGCAGTTTTTGTCAAAATGGAGTAGTGTCTAAATTAGTATGCTGAGACGGGAAACCTGCAGTCTTGTCTTGGGCAACTCTTTGACCTGCGTTTCATCTATATTTGTTCCTAGAGCTGAAAACTTGGTCAAGGTTGACCAAGCCTTATACCTGTGGTTTCTGTAATGGGGAACCCATAAAAGGTGAGAACAGGAAAATAGTGATGAGGTCAGAGTGAAATCTCCCAAGGGAGAGCAGCAGTGTTACTAGGGACAAATGAATTGCAGTGAAGTCTTAAGTTGATCGTCAGGAAGGTGACACATCGGTTTAGGCTGACAGGAGGCAATTTGACTGTGAAGAGGGGGGTGCAAGCGGGCAGGCAGGCAGAGGGTTGGTCGCGGGCTGGGGGTGTATATGGGGAGGAAGGGGAGTGATAGGGATCACATTGAGATGAACTTTGGATTCTAAAAGCTCATTCGTCAAAATACAGTTCACATCTCTCTATCTGTCCCTGTGGCCTGAAAGACATTCAACCCATCTGGATGAGTGATGATGGTTCAGAGACACAGGAGGGGCACTAGGGGGCATGGCTTGGAGAGAAAAGGTTAGTGGTGCTCTCAAGCAAATGGATAGTCTGAAAAAATAACAAGAGCTATCTGTTACAATTAAGGGTTTCTATGATTTATAATCTAGCCATTTGGGGTATAAATGACAACACTGCGTATTTACAATTAACACTTAAACGTCAGTGGAATGAAAAAAAAAAAACACTTGACGGACTAAAAGGTCCTGATGGATTAAAAAGGGTACAAAGAGTACAGTCAAAGTGTTTCCATGAGGATCCCATACAAAATAAAGATGTGGATAGTTCCTGTTTAAGAACAAGGAGACCTTGCATGGGTTCTCCATGATTACCATGAAGCACAACCAAACCACCATACTGAGGGGTCCAGAAATAGCATTCAGTATACAAAATTAAATGTAAATTAAAGAGTTCAATGCAATACAAAGCCAATTTCTCTTTAATTTACTTCAGTAAAATATCCTATTGTTATATGTCTAATTTGCTTTGACACGAGTGGATGTCCACAGAGGTATGTCATGCTGTATGTATGTCACAACCTGTTCACAGAAATTAATGAAAATGGCATAAATGTAACAGGCTCAAGCAATAATCTGCTGTGTCTGAGTGACCTGAAGTCAGTACATCATCGCAAAGCATGTGTCGTCTCAAATGTCTGCCCTGAAGCCATTACAAGTTCTACCATGCTTTTAACATGCATTAAATTCTCCGGCTCATCCAATATTTACAGGGCTTGTATTTGAACTCCCTCTCTCTTTCTGTTTTTTTTTTTTCCTTTTTTTAAATTCCTACCATTCTCAATTTCTCTCTCCCTCTCTCACTCTGTTCCTCACTCTTTGTTCAAGTGTGTAGTGTATATACAAATGTAAAATGTAAAAAATGTTAAAAAAAAAAATCCTTCTTAAAAGCGTTATTTATAAGACACATTAACGTAATTAACATTGTGGTAAGTGTGTCATTTACACCCATGAAAATGCATGGACACAGAGTATCATTTACATCTAACTATACGGTATATGCGTTATTTAGTTGCTTTCAGAAAACACCTTTCAGAAAAGCCTGAAGAATGTTACCAGCTTAACAGCACAATGTGGAATGTGTGAAAGACCCAGACA
Organism: Tenualosa thibaudeaui; assembly: GCA_027481765.1. NCBI lineage: Eukaryota > Metazoa > Chordata > Actinopteri > Clupeiformes > Clupeidae > Tenualosa > Tenualosa thibaudeaui. The sequence goes on from JAIFZK010000022.1 coordinate 12,589,536, forward strand.
TGGAAAGTATACTTCCATTTCACTTCTGCTGCCATCAGAAGAACAGTTTTCAGTTAACTTGACGGTTTAGTGCCTGGTGCATTCATAAGTAGGGGATTATGTTCTGCCAGGTGGTCATTATCGTGGAATAACTCCCGACAGAGTGATGCAAGAGCATGACGCGCAGCAGAAAGGCTGTGGGTTACACTGGTTTTAATACAGCTAAGGGCAGTGATTAGGTATGAGCTTTGTATTTTAGTGTATTTTACAACAGCATTGAACGCGATTCAACCAGTCATAATCAAGGACCAGAACTATCCATTTTAGATAATCGTATAGCCTACATAAATTCTTCACAATATATTCAAAACACTAAAATGGAAGTTATCTACCCTCACGATATCTTCAGAACCAGAAAACAGCAAGAAATGCCAGAACAAGATAGGTTACAAGGATGTCGTTCTCTCCTTTTTCCTCACTTTCTGTATGTATGTATCTAATCTCAACATTTGTAGTCTGTACTCTGGACATTATGTAAGGGATAACAGCCACCAAGGTGACCACTTCAATGGAAATAATGGCAAGGTGACGACGAACAATTGAGTTACCTCTGCCAAATCATTATTTCCATCAAATTGGTCACCTTGAAGGCCATTATCCCACTTATCTCCCATTTGTATTTAGGATATAATTTTATCTATAACAGTCTTTATATTTAGGAATCATGTGCATTACCTACAGAAAATAACCTATTATTGCTACTGTTAAGTACAGAGTGAAATACCTTACTACAGTTGTTATGGTATTCATAAGTGCATTGATATGGAATCAGGTGATTCAGATTTTTTGGATCTACTTCAAAGGTAACCAGTTATACAAAGTTAATTGGCATCTCATCAGCCAATCAAAAAAGAGAATCCCATTAAAGTAGATAATCCAATCTTGTTTCAGTATGTTCAAAGAATACCTCATAAACATGCCGGCCTAGTATCAAAGACTGAAGTGGGGAAGATTTATATTGCTTTATTTTTGTATTATGTGCAGTTTTGCAGCAAATTAGTCAGTATCTGCCATTTCCTAATAACTGTGAAATAGAGGGAAATTTGATGGATTTGCAATGCTTTGTTTAATTGGGGTCAATCACAATTTTCTGCACTCATGAAAAATACAGAACAACTATTAATTTAACCTACTAATTTATCTATTCAGCTGGGTGGGAAAAGAAAATGCCTCTAAAAATTGGAGTGGTCCTCAGTTGATTAAAAGGGAGAAAGGGATAATGGATGATTTTTAGGACCAATTACCATCCCAGTTCAAACTCTGCATGAAATGCATTCCATTTAATACACTTTACCCACCCAAACTTGTGAAAACGTTTCTGTAAACTATTAATGAATATAACTGCCAGTTTAGCTCCAAACATCAAATGGCAGTCTCTCTGTCATAATCACAATGACTGTTTTAGACAAGATCATTTTTTTGTCATGCAGGTGAAGCTGTCATTATCCCATTCACATATTAATGAGGCATCTTTGTTGCTCCCATTTTTATGTTCAACTGATGGATTATTTGGGAATGCTATTAAAATGCTCTAAGCTTCTTTTTTGTTAAGTTGCCCAATTTACATGATTAACATGTCAAATGTAACCTTGAAATATCGCTGACATTTTGCCGTACCTAGCGATGAGCTCTGGTAATGTCTTTGTCATTAATTTCTCATCAATATTAACCTTGGACAATGCTTAAAGGGTGCGTCAGCTTCAAAAGTCCTTAGTTTGTCCTCTGGCAAAGTGACTGAAGGCCAGACCAATTTACAACTCAAGGTCTCGTTTAAAAGTTAACCAAATTACAAACATGTATGGGATAATGAACAACATGGCATAACTATATCAGTGAACATTGCATGTTCAAAGTAGTAATAAGGCCCCGAAGCAGATACACCTCGATAAGTGCAATATTCACTGATACATGCACTACGTGGAGTTCATTATCCTCCTTATACCACTGCTGCCACATCTGCACTGTGTAGTTCTGCCAACAATTTACACGTTTTTAGAGCTAACACATCTTGGTCACAAGTTACAATGTTGCTGTGCTGCGAATGTTGGTCAGGCTGCTAAATTGTAACCCTGTGTTAACGAATAGCGAATTGATATGCAAGTGTAATACAGCCAGAAAAGTGAAAGTACTTCATAGGTGTGCAGTTATCTGAAAATAATGTAAATTATAAATGGCACGTCATAATAGGAATCAATTTTTTTACCCAATTTCTTCTACTCTCTCTCAGCTCATTTTTTTTTTGTTTCATTTGTTCAAAAACTTTTTTTTTCACATACACCTGATATTTCCTTTATCTTTCAAATAAATATATTTTAGACCTCCTTACTTGGAAAAAGTGTTTTATAGATGTCAGTACATGGCAATATGGCAGCAGTACAATATGGATCATAGCCCTCTTTTCCTGGGACCCGTGCCTGACCTTGTCTTTAAAGAGCCCTACATGTTTTCTCCACACTGCTTGGAACAAAGCAGCAGTCTAATGCGTGCCTGTGTTTTGTACCAGAGGATAGTCTGTGCCCAAGAATGTGCCATCTTACACCTCTGGAGTTCCTCTTCGAACACCTCAGTGGTGTCTGTGGCTGAGAGTGGAGAAGGAAGATGAGTGAGCGGCTAAACAAGTGAAAGAGAGAAAGCGTGTGACTAGAAGATAATGGAAGACAGAAGAGGGATAGACAGATAGACAGAGAGAGAAAGAGAGAGAGGGAGAGAAGGAAGGAAGGAAGGAAGGAATGATGGAAGGGAGTTCTAAGGCTTTTAGAATGAGACTGGGAAGAAGAGAAAAAGTAAACCGAGAGAGAGAGAGAGAGAGGGGAGAAGACATGGGTGAAGTGATTAACTGGTGTGAGACTGGCTATCAAACAGGGAGACAATAATTACTCAGAGGGGGGATTGTGTGTCTCCTTGGAGAAGGAGACAGGAAAGAGAGGGAGTGAAAAGACGCGTGCCACAGAGGATCGCAGTGGTAGTGGCGTACGTGTGTGTGTGTGTGTGTATGTGTGTGTGTGTAGAGTGATGGGAGGGGGAGAGGGGTGTACTTCCATCCATTTCAGTCCAAGCCTTGTCCTTCTCCGAGGGAAATTGATCTGCTTTTCATCTGCCTTTAATGAAGTTGAAGGGGATATAAGTCACTGGGGTACTTCAATGTCATTGGCTTGTCAGTGGCGCCAACGTTTCCCTCAGTGAATGCTCTCTGTGACTGTGTCCCTGACTGCCTGCCTGCACAATGCGCTCTAATATCCCTTGGAAAGAACAGTAGTGTTGTCTCAGGGCACGTGGTGTGCAAACCATTGCAGAAATACACGCATCACAACCTCTCACTTTCTCTGTCTGTCACTGCCTCTCTGTCTCCGTCTCTCTCTCTCTGTATGTCAACCTTTTTCTCCTTCTCCAACTCATACTTTCTCTCTCTCACACGCACACACACACACACACATACTCACACACATACTGTGATCACTCAAGTCTCATGTGTCTTTGGATTATTTCGGTCTCGTGGAGAGTTAAGAGGTGCAAGTTGTAATTAGTTTGTTAGAAGCAAATGTGAATGTTGTGTGTGGCGAGAGTGCACATTTAATCCTGCTGCCATTTTTTTTCTCCCCTCACTTTTTTTTGACTGTTGATGCTCCAGAATCCGGAATAGGACAACTTATTTTCAGAACAAGCACAGCGTGACTCAGGGGAAAGTCGACTTCGAGTCGAAAGACGAGAAAGCTGCATGACTAAATTCTATTAGTATTGAGCCTACATGCTGACTTATGCATGATGCACTGGGTAGCCTACATGCAAAGCCAATATATAGCAGACAAGCACTAAACAGGGCTTTGAGTGTCACGGAAACCACCAAATGTGCATTTCTGTGTTTAATTAGAAGAATGTGAACATTGTGAACATTCCATAGGTTAGCTGTGACACCTTGGTAAAGGTTTCTCATTGTGACATAATGTGCCTTCATGCAAAACTGGCAAAGTGCATTTCTATTTTCACACACATGCTGCATTTAATCATTTCAAGTAGCAAAGGGCATCTGTCTAATATTCCTGTTTTCATTCTCTTCAACAAATCTGTTCACAGTTGAAGGTCTTTTTGATTATAACACATCCCACCACATAATCTTTTGTGGGGAGGTGCCAGGGCCAAATAATCCTTGCAGGATTCATAGGTTGTACACTGAGCTTGGTATGGAAGGCTTAGAAGTATATTTACATCGCAAGCTCATTTTGATACGCCTATAATCAGAAATGAAATCTGCCTCGTATGTTCTGACAGATTGGTATTGATGGTATATTGAATCATTACTGGAAGGCGGGGCTGTATTCTCAAGGTACAGGGCTTGGCACTGAGTGGCTTTGGTGGTATTTTGTACAGGGGAAGCACACTTTGCTTCTCATCTTGGCGAAATGGAGCATTTAGTTTGGTACTCTGAGTCTCTCAGGGGATGCTTTGGAGAGACTAATGCTATTTTCTTCCATAGATGTACTGTATCATGTTTATGCCTTGACATAGAGCAGAATGGCAATGAGGGAGAAAAAAGGAAGATATGAGAACAGAAAAAGAGAAAGAGAGAAAGGAGAACAATAGAATGTGTGAGAGAGAGGAAGAAAAAGAAAGAGTAAAAATAAAGTAAGGCCAGAGAAATTGAGGGAGAGAAACAGAGTTGGGGGGGGCAGGAAAATGTTTGAGAGAAGAAAAAGTTTGCAAGAATAAGAATTGATGAAAGAAAAACCAAAAGAAAGAAAGTAAGGCAAGAGAGAGATGGGGAGAGGGGTGGCAGGAAAAATATGTCAGAGATGAAGAAAAATAAGAAAAAGACAGAAGAAAGATAGTAAGAATAAGACAAAAGACAAGAAAGACAAAAATAAAGTAAGGTGTGAGAGAGTGAGTGAGAGAGAGAAAATCAAACAGCATGTATTTAGACAACTCTTTATTCATTACACCGTAATGAATACCATACCTTACCTCCGTCTTCAGCAACAGTCCTGTTCGTCCTGTCGGGAAATAATTTCCTATAATGACCAGCGAACAATACATTATCCCTTGCATAGTTGATGTTCTTCAGCTGAGTTGCTGACCTGCTGGATAGTTCAACTTTTGCCTCCATGTCTATGGAGACCAGTGAGAACGCACGTGCTGCCTATGTCTACATTTAGCATGCCTCGCTACCTATGGACTGACTGACTGTTTAACATTCGTCTTTTGTCTACGTCTGTCTTTGTGTTTGTCTCAAGCGCTTTGAATGGCCTTTGTGTCAAACAATGCACAATATAGATAACTTACTTACTTACTTTCTTCCTTACCTTATGTCTTAATAAACAGAAGAGTGGATCGGGTGCTGTACATACACTGTCATGTAAGGCTTTGCTTCACTTTGTACCACCTATGCTTCATTGAGCAGCAAAGACCCAACGTATAGGTAAGGGATAATGTATTGTCCGCCAGTCATTATAGGAAAATATTTCCCAACAGGATGAACAGGAAGTGTAGTGGGGATTTTTCGGGGGTATGTGGGGTATGCAATTTTTTCTAATTGGAGAAGTTTCCATTGTATGTATGCATTTACTGGTGCTACTGGTAACAACGCCTTATTAAAATAGTGTTAATTAATAAATTAATGCCTAATTTGTAAAAAGTGAGAAATACATAATTTATCTGTTCCAAGAAATGGGGGGACTCTTACAGGGGGCCCTAGAGAACATCTCAATATTATAATCAATGTTTGGGGGCACCCAAATTATTTTGTCACAGGGCCCAAAATTTCTAGCGGTGACCCTGACCCCTGCTCCTAGGAGAACTAGGCACTACTGGCTTAGTTAACCTAGAGAAAGTGGTAAACCTAATAAAAGAGCCTGGAGACTAATAAAAGAGCTAGGTTTACCACTACTTCTGGCTTAATTTACCCAGGTTCGCCACATCTTCTGTCTCAACTCAGCTATCTTCTTGGAATAGCCTTTCTTTTTGGTAGCTGAGATGTACTGGGGGTGTATTCCAAGAAGATTGTTGAGTTGAGATAGAAGATGTGGCAAACCTGGGTAAATTAAGCCAGAAGTAGTACTTGATGTCAGTTTTGTGGCTAGCAACATCTCCTATATGTCGTTGTCAAGTGAAAGCTCTCGACTTATACATGGAGAGTCCCAAAGTGGGAACATTCCCACTTCCCAGTAGCATGAACACACAACAAGGACCAGGATAGGATTACAATGAGATCCTGGGAAATGCATTGCTTGTATCTGTTTTTTTTTTTTTTTTTTCTCGATTGCTTACAGGTGCCCTGGTGACCCATGAAACAGAACATTCACATCATTTAAATTTAATGGGCATCACATATATACCTTAGCTGGATTTTAAAGGGTTGAGATTGTCTATTGATTTCACTACCAACAAAGATTGGACCCTGACAGTGGTCTGGGGCCATGAACAGTGTAATTCAGCATTGGTCCAAATAGGGTTTTGGTTTGACTAAATCATTCCATGAGAACAAATGAGAACAAATGAGAAAACAGCTTTCCTGTTTTGCAATAAGATGAAAATAAATATGTTGCTCTCTGAATGTCCTTGAATTCACATGACTAGACTGCCACATATCCTGTGGACATGTTACTTGTATGCATGTAACTATGTTCCTCCAGTGAACATCATGTGAAAGTCGATTGATAGATTTTATTAGATCATTTAAATATAAAATGAATAGCACATCAGTGTTATAAATAAATAGCCAGGGATAAAACAATAAAGACTACTCGTTTGGTTTGGTTTGTTAATTTGTTTTGATCATGATGTATAACAGCTCAGCCTTCTGTGATATCGGAAGTGCATAGAATCTGAATAGTGCATTTATTGAGAAAAGTAACTAGGAAAGTCAAACTTGCCAGCTGGACTCAGCAACTTTATAATGCTAAAAGTAAAACTTTTTTGTTGAAAAAATAAACTGAAAATAAAATTTGCATTTCAATCTCATCCATGCATACAAGTGATCTTTCAAGCAAAATAGCCTCTTTGAAGACAACCAGACAGCCATATTGATATTTCTATCTCAGTTCCTTTCATATGGACATCTATATATTGAGTGTCCAGAGTTTAATTTGCCAAGTCATGCTGAGATCCAGAGACCATGCAGCGACTGAAGTGAGTGTGAGGCAATCTGAGGCAGCTCCTTGAGCGAGTGCACACACTCAGGGGCGAGCTCTGGAGTTCCCTGCTGCCGTTTGGATCCTGCCTGACCCCTCTCCTCACGATTGAAGCCCTGGTGTACCTTCCTCCTCGTCCTCCCATCTGGCTCCAGTGCCAGGGAAACTGCCGCTGGCTGTCTGGCTGGTTGGCACGGGCACACTGGAGGGCGTATGGATGGGCAGGCAGTCATGCAGGCAGGTGGACGCCATATCTGCCTGCTAGCCACTCGTTTAATTTCGGGGGCAGGGGGGCTTGCTTGCTGGGATTAAGATGAAAGAGATGTATGAAGATGAGTGTGGGGCGTGATCTCTACGAGGCCACAGTGTCTGAGATCCCCAGCTGACACAGCCAGAGATGTGAAGCTGTAACCACAGGGTACTTTTAAAATTTTAAACAATAGTTTAGAGTGCAGATATATGAACTCTTTTTATTTTCTGCCTACACATGTACCAATATCTATAGGACAAACCTTTTCTTCTGTGCTGTGGTTGCTCACAGTGAAAATGTTTGGCTATTAACCTGAAACCGTGTTCACAATGTCATTCCATCATTTGGTCATAGCATTACAGAGTGTTTCAGCAAGCTAGATGCAAATAACTGTTCCATCTAGTGTTTTATTCCATGACTTGACAATCTGATTGTGTATCAGACAAGTTAGCTGATACTCTGCCGTCTTCTCTTCTGGTCTCCTAATCTCTGTTGTTTGGAGCATTTCACACAAACAGTTGATTTGCAAACCAATTAATACAATAAAACACCCCCTATTGCTTCATTCCAGTAGAATCAAAACACAAGCGCATGCTCTTTTGAAGTCTGAGAATATGTTAATAAGTTCTGAACATGGAAAATCAGATCATCATTTGGTCAGATGTTTCTTGTTTGTGGCCTGCTGGGCGTGTACCTTAAAGCTAAGAAGCAGTAGTATAAAAGTCCACCTCTCTCTATGTGTGTGTGTGTAAAAAATGCTGTGTGTTTTTTTTTTTTTGTAAAAGAAAACATTTGCTCGAGTTTTATCAAGGCAGGCTAAAGCTAGTACAGTTTAAAACTGAGATGCCCTTACAAAAAGGAGGTTGAATGGCTCTGAAAACTCTGAAGAGTTATTGGATATCACTAGTGCATTGTGTTATGTGTGTGTGTGTGAATGAGTGGGAGTGTGTGTGGGAGTGTGAGAGTGTGTGTGTGTGAGAGAGAGAGAGAGAGAAAGAGAGAGAAAGAGTGTGTGTTTGAGAGTGTGTGTGTGTGTGTATGTACGCCACCTTCTTCCTCTTGATAGCCTCATATGCCATGCCTTTAGGGTACACTGTTTTTCACAGTAGATGACTATGCCGTCTGCCTTTCTGTAAGGCCCTCACACTAAACAGTTCTACCAATTACAGCATTTGAAAAGGCTTTTATTTTGCCCTCTTCAAAATATGTCTGTGCCTCCTGTTTCCGAAAGTACAAACACCATTAGCTACTCCCGGGGGACCCTTTATGGTGGTCCACACCACCATAAAGCATCTGGAAGTATAATAGGGTGATGATGTAGTGAAATAAAATCCAACACAATAAAATCCAAGACAATGAGACAGAGAGAAAGAGAGAAGAGTGGAGGAAGAGAATGGAGGGGTAGGAGGAAGAGTGTTTGCAAAGAGTGGATGTTATTGTGATCCATACATACATAATATGTGTATGTGTATGTAGTGTATGGTTATGTGTATGTGTAATTTATGTGTGAATGTATTGTACTTCTATGTATATGGTGTTCCCACAGCGATACAGGGGTACTGAGCTTGATACATAGGTAAGGAATTCAGGTGTGTGTCATTGTGAGGGAACAGTGAGAATAGTTCTAAAGAGAACAGACAGTGCCCCCTATCTGTACGTTGTGGCGTCTCCCTGAGAAAGGAATTCCCGTGTTGAAACCAGAATCATGAATAACACTGATGATTTTGTAACAGAATGAACAATGGGTTTTTTGCTCCAGTGAATGGGTTTCGAATTGAATATAATCAAACACATGATTGGAGTTTGTTTCATAAGTTGTAAGTTGGTGATTTAGGCATTGTGAAATATGTTTTCAGTATCTTATAATCCCAGCTGTTCTTTTGACAACACATACAAAATATTGCTATGTTGTCATTAGCAGTTCTTTCTGCTGTGTGTTTGCTGTATGCATTGCGTCTTAACTTCCGCAAATCACAGTTGTGTGTTGTGTTGTGTCATGCCTGGGGTTTTTGTAATGATTACTATTACAGTAACACAATATATGAATTGTCATGTGACAGCACATGACCTGGAGCTCAAACAGAGAGCTTCTGCTGTTATACAACACATAAAGGTCTAACACGCTACTGAGATATCCATGATTCATACGACCCCTTGCCATGCACAAATGAACAATCAGGGGAGAGAGCCCTTTGAACAAGCTGCACTGACAGGCCAGAAAAAAGCAACAACACAACAAATAGTCACAAGACAACAGAGGAGCCAAATATGAAATTTGAATAGGCCTTTTTGTGCTGGAAGCTATACTCTCTCGCTCTCTCTCTCTCTCTCGTGCGCTGAATGCCATCAGGAGTATATGCAGATGTGCACCGGAATATTTCAACAGTGCCTCAGGCCACGCTCAAGAGTTCTAAAGGCTTCTGTTGCCGGAAGTGCAGCACAGGGGAGCTCCATGGCACGAAAGAGTGAGATGAAGGTTAAATGAAAACATTTCAAAGCAAACAGTCTCACCAGTCGAGCACACAAGCAGAGGGTGGAAGAGAGGTTAATGCGAGTCTTGTTTGGGGCACCAGAGCAGCTTGTCACTTTGGGCATGGTCATCAGAGGTCCTCTGTACACGAGAGACGCCTGAGGGCATCGAGCAGATGATTTCCTTTTGTAGTGTGACCAGTGTGCAAATTAGCACTTCCCTGCTATGGGTGATGGGCCCAGTAACAATTATAAAACTAAAAAACATGGTGTGTGTTTTTTTTTTTTTGTAAAAGAAAACATTTGCTCGTGTTTTATCAAGGCAGGCTAAAGCTAGTACAGTTTAAAACTGAGATGCCCTTACAAAAAGGAGGTTGAATGGCTCTGAAAACTCTGAAGAGTTATTGGATATCACTAGTGCATTGTGTTATGTGTAATTTGCCCTTAAATAGATAGATTCTGTATTGCAGGGCATGAGTACAGCTAATCCACCAAATTAGTATGATGTTCTACTCATTTATTGTTTCTGATGACATTGTTTCTGATATTTGTATAAAATATCATAATTAGTCTAAAATATTAAATTGTAGGACTATATCTTTGTGTTATTTTTAGTATCATTAACATTTAATGTTTCTGTTATACTTTGTTTTGTTGTACTTTGCTTCGGAAAAAAAGCATCTGCCATGTAAACACAAACATAAACACTCTGGCCATACTGAAGATGAATTTCAATGTTAACATTTAAAAATTTGGGATGTACTACCTGTACTTCCATTGAAAATCAATGTGTTTCAAAGCCATTTAATTTCATTAACCTGCTTCACTTGAGGGCATGAGGCCTAAACGCATCACCTGTTCTTATATAGGCTGATGTTAAAGATTTGTGAATCAAGAATGAACCAAGAGTATGTAAACAGGTCAGACTAAATGGACTGCATTTATATAGAGCTTTTCTACTCCTACAAGCACTCAAAGCGCTTTACAGTGTATGCCTCACATTCACACACATGCATTCACACACCAGTGTTGGAGGCTGCCATGCAAGGAGCCAACAGGAGCAATTTGGGGTTCAGTATCTTGCTCAAGGACCCTTCAATGGGGTCAGGCAGAGGCTCGACCCTGTGTCCCTCCGGTTGCTGAATGGCACCTCTACCACCTGCACCACTACTGCCCTACATATTTTCCGATTTTATAGATGTGATTTAACATGCACATGAGACACGTCCAATTTCCTCTACCCCATGGACTATGCATAGTTTTCTAATATTTCAACGGAATTACATTGGATATGGTATATGATAGGGTACCATATTTCATATGGTGTGGGGAATGCACTCCGACCCTATTTGGCCAATAACAGACCACGACTGCAAACCATTTCAAAGCCTCCCACTCAAACACATATCAGATGTATATTTCCTGGATTACCCATTTTTTATATTTCTTCTGAATTTATTTCTTTTTTTCTGTGCAATATTCTCATCAAGCTTCAAAACAGTTGTTATAATGTGGACACACTGACAAATGCTGTACCCTGCATATCAATGAGGACCTTGTGTATCCTTCTCTCTGTCTCAACAGTGCTGAAGGGAAGGTGCTTTTCTATGCCTGCAGTTGACCCACAAATGCACTATTAAAATGTAGCCTCTAACTTAGCCTAAGGGCCTACAGCCATTGTCTGTGTTCTCTGTATGAAGATGCTTGCTTGCTGACCCTGCATTTCAACAAGGTATGCCCCCTAGTGGTTAAGTCATTTAAACACTTGCAGCTTTTTTTTTCCACAGAAATGAAGGGTGTAGCAGTTAGCAACAATTATTAAGTAAAGCGTCTGAAAGGCCTTAATGACAATGCTCAATGATTTGATAGATATATTATTAGCCAGACTTGAATATTTAGCCCTCAGGATCGTAACAGTACAGTGAGTTTTTGATTGGCTGTTTTGGACTAGTATGTGGGACAAAGTATGTGGTGTATATTTTTTTAGCTGATCTGAACTAGTTTGAATACTTTCAAATGGGAATTCATTATGTGAAATCAAGCAGTTATTTTTGTGTTTAATACAAGTATTACATTAATGAATATATATGTAAACTATACATTAATAAATGTGTATAAACTATAGTAAATATGCATTTGTCAGAAGGCCTTTGATAAACACTAGCATGAGGTGTCGTAGGAAGAGAAATCGAAAGAGGAATCAAAATACATCTCTCACTATGCCACGGTGAAGAAGAAATGCACAACAGATGACTTCCTAACACTAAACAGCAAACTGCACAACAGACAAGAGACTACTGCACTTTTCATTTTTTAATATAGACTATAGCACACTGGTTCTCAAACTAGATTCTGGGACTGGGGTCTGCAGCGCATTGTCAGGGGGTCCCTGGTACAATAAAGTACCTGCTACAGCTAATACCATTGTTTGCTAATATCAGCTAATATCATTGTCAGCTAATATCATAACCATTGTTTGACTAATGTATTTAAAATGCATGAAGACAGCATGGTGATACACTTTTGATTCACAAAGAAACACAGAAAGTAGTTTGAAACGACTGTGATTCTTTATTGAACTACTGTTATCTGCACCAATAAAACACTGTAATCACTAGAGATACGTGGGACGTCTGGATACCCGTCTACCGTTTTTGTTTTTGTTTTTCCCCTCGCCGGAGCCTTAAGTACTGCAGAGGTAGTGGAAGTATTGACACAGCAGACACAGTTTGGGGATGCATCTGAACACAGGTGATAGTAGTAGGTGAGTGGACTGATTGGGACGTAAAAAAACACAAGTTGACAGCAACTCCCGGTGTCAACCAAGAATTGTCACCTGATACAAAGCGATGTACATATACAATATATATATATTGGGTATACTGAACAAAGATAGCTCACATTTTAATATATCAGTCCAAAAGCACAATCTGAACTGTATTTTTTGTGGCATCAAACATCTGTGAGAAACACAAGATCAAATGCAACCATTTAACGGAATACTAAAATTGCCCCTAATGGTGTTACAACCATAAAAGTAACAAAACAAAACAAAAAATCTCTCCTCTGGATTATCTGTAATGTGATTGTTTGCTAAGCATGCATGGAACTTGTACACTTACATGGATCACATTTGTTAATTTGGGATTGATAGATTGTTATTAAGGGAAAACAATATGTAGGGATTGTGGACATGTATTTTTTTTTTCTCCCCATGAGACAGAACATTCAGATGCTTCCTTCAAGGCCTTCACGGTCACCCTTTCACGATCTTTTTACATGATGACTATGCTTTTATCTTGGCATGTTTTTAACATGTGCGTGTGATGACAATGACTTGTAAACTTGAACGTGATTCAGAGAGGTTATAAAAACACCTGAAATTTTAAAACCAATTTAAAACAAAACAAAAAAATATTCAGGGCAGGCTGTCTGTAATAGTCCCTTCCTGGTATACTCGCAGTCGTGATGATCAACTTTTTGGGCTTATTAAGGCACAGATGCATGCTAAATCAATCGTGTATTGCTAGCTTATCTATTTGAAGTTGGAAAATCATAATCCTAAAGAGAACAAAGTGTTTAAGTGTCTTCATGTGTGTCTTCATGTGTTATGTATGGCTAGTTTTCATTTCAAGTTGTTAAATCTTACCATTCCTACTAGGACACCTGCCTGTACTGCTACACTGCAGCCTCAATAACTTTACTACATATTCACATTCATGGTACTTGGGTCGAATTGCTTTAAATTTAGCGGATCGTGAGATGTTGAAAAGTGGCAGCTGCTGACAATGACCACTTCCAAATGAGTAGTAAACACAAAGGAAACTGTGATTTAGTTGTGTTATAAGACAACTACAAAATGGCCCATTGTTTATGCTGACAAAAAAAGCCCCACCATGTGTGCCAACTTCTACTTTTGGGAAAACTGAGAGTGAGAATAATAATAAACAAATCATCAGGAATGTTATTAAGAGTGCTACATTATTGGACTTTGTGAAATGTACACAGATTGTAATCTGGTAGAAAAAAGTGGTCAAAAGAGAAAAGCACAGCACACACCAAAAATTGTAGAGTGCAATTGCTTTCAAATGTGAAATATGTCTTGAGAGAAATTATATATGATTGATTTAGTTTTGCTATTGGTTAGTCAAAACATTTTATATTATATTGGAATATCAAATTACATTCTGTCACATTAACTTACAAATACACAAACCAAACTATATCAACCATGCCCACACAGATATTAGTGGATATATGAATGGTAAAATTATTCAATTATTCCTGAAGCTAAAAACGAATTACTATTAATGAATATTAATGACTAATTTTCATCCATTTGACCAAATACTTGACCAAATAGAGACAGAATCACAATCGATTTTGAAGGTTTTGAGACTATGTACTACCTTTAGTATATAATTTCCAAAATACAGAAATCTTTGAAATGTAATTAATATTTAATAAGGCTATTGGTGCATAATTATGAGTTCAATTTGTACTAATTTCAGATGTTTCAGAGTGTGATAACAAGCAAAACTACGTTTTGGTCCTTACAAAAATACAAAACAGAACAAACAAAAAGGAAAATAAAAGTTTTGTATTTCACAAAAGCTTACACAAGTGTGGCACACAATTCACACAAAGAAGACTGCATTCCTTTGCTTCAAACCTTTGGGAAGTGACAAACAAATGAGCAAAAGTGATATAATTCTTATGCAAAATTCGTTGAAATATAATGAATCAAAATATGGTTCAAAGTACTGGTACTGGTTTGACTCATACAGCTAATAAAAATCATGTAGGACTGCCAGTGTGAGTGATTTTACTACTTAAAATGTAATAATAATAACCATCATCATCATAATAATGAACAAAACAAATCTTGAAAAAGCGCAATGACACAATAGTCTTTACTGATAGTAGTTAGTGTTTATACCTTAATGTTAAATAGTGCTGAATGTAAAATAAGAAATAAAGTTAGAAGAAGAAGAAATATCTTTTTTAAAAAAGTAAATATAATTCAGCTTCTTTACAAATCCTTAAGAAACGCATGTTTTTTTCTATGATGCTTTACTGCCTATAGGGGGCAGTCTTAGCTGTTAGAAAAAAAAACTGACATTACTCGTGAGAAGTGAGGAAAAAAAAACAGAACAAAAGAAAATAAAAGGAAAATAAATTAAAGGAAAACAAGACATCCCACTGATTGATACTTTAACACACTTTAACACTACTGAGCTTTGTAAGATGCTGTTGTGCCCAAAACAACAAAGCTGAAGTTAGCTGGTGTCAGATTGTATAGTCACAAGTGGATTGCATTTATGGCCAGACTACCAGTCAAACGTTTGGAATCACCAGCCATAAACTTGGAAAAATGGTTATGGCTTGGATAACAGTTAAAATTATGGGTATGGAATATTGCACACAAAAGTACTTTTGGTAGCAATCTAAAGTAATTCTGTTAGTTGCATATATTCCTGTCTGACTCCTCCATACTACGATGCACCAAACACTGAAAGTTTGACAATATCATTTCAAAACTCATCTTCATTTTTGGTTTGCAACACAAGATTAAATTAAAAGTTTCTCTGTGAAGGTTTTTTAAAATATGAAAGTTGCACAATGCCTGTTAAGTGCATTAATGGGTGATGGCATTCAAGTATACCATAAGAAAATAAACCCTTATCAGAGACAGAAATACGCAGCAACCCCTTAATCATAAAATAAAGTAATTTTTAACACAATAAATGGTAAACCCCTTATTAAATAATTGATCATTTGTTATATGACATCAGCTATAGTATATATTGTTTATCATAACACATACATAACAATAGGTTATCTTTTATTTACAGTTAAGGCAATGCATCATTAGTGAAAGTTGAAATTCATGCAGCTTGACTCTCAAGAATGACCATTTACCATTGTTCGCACATGAACTCCACTAGAAGTGAGTGTATATGCTAATTATGACCATGACTATCACACAACTTAATACTCACAAAGCTTCTCAATTTGGTGTCTACAAGCAATCCACTGGCAGAAATGACTTGAAATCATTGGTAACACTTAATTTGAAGCAGTCTATATAAGGGTGACATGAGCTGTTGTAAACATCACATGACACGACATGACACAAACATTAATGACACTTAATTCATTGTCATTCAAATGTCATTTGTTTTTTGACTTTTGACACAGACTTTGGGATGCAGATCTTACAAAAACCAAATGACCCTTAATGACAGCAGTCATAAACATCAGTGAGGTGTCATTAATGTTCATGATACATGTCTTGTAATGTTTATAACAGGCTTGTGTCACCCTTATGTAGACCCCTTTAAATAAAGTGTTACCAAATCATTAAATGAGTGCCATTGAAGCATTTTATCTGGATGAATGCAAAATTTGGTCAGCAATACATCAAAACTGTGTAAGGCCCACAAACAGAGAATACGGTTGCATACTTTTGCAGCTATTTCAGTTGATTACATTCAGTCACATTTTAGAATCTGGGCCCTGATTTAAATGGTGAGCAATGAGCAAAGTCTCTCAATGAGAGGAGTGTCTCCTGTTTGCACAGTAGCCATCATGTAGCACTGTGCTAATGCCTCAGTTTTGGATCTTGCGTTCTTCCTGTATCAAATTAGCAAAGGGCAATACATTTAAAGTCTGAAATTTGAGGATTTGTCTGTCTTCTGCTGTAGAGGTTACATAAACAATTACACCAAATGATGAAATAATCCTAGAATGCTCGTTTAACATGAGGCAGACATTTTGTTTATCAAATGTCACATGAATGAGGCTAGAAATGTTCTAAATATATTTTGTGGCATTATTAAGTTAGCCATAGACTTTGCACTTTGCACACATTTAAATGCCCTATGTGTCTTTTATTTTGAATCTACTGGCAGACTAAAACTGTGCAGCATACAGGAGGTGCAGCATATGGGGTAGATTGAGTTTAGTAGAACACACACGCCTGCATACACAAACACACACACACACGCACACACACACACACACACACACACACAAACACACACACTGGGCACAGGTTGTAAAGAAAGGGCAGCATATTTACGATACACGCAACACACACACACACAAGCCACTGAGCACATCTTGTTTTCAGGTTCCTTTCATTTTTCTCTTGTCCTTTTTCCTGTACTCAACTTATACCCTGTCCTATACATGAAACATGATGCATAAAAGCCTATATAGGTTCCTGCTGGTCTGAAAGACATAAAGACCTATGGTGAGTTAAGGAGGAATTTATAACTTGCTCTGCTTTTGGGAGGTGGGGGGGGTTAGTGGGGACAGTAGAAGAAGCTATAGTACATATATATATATAAACTCACAAAATGTAGAACTCACAGAACACATTTCGGTCGGTTTCCCAGTATTTTACTGTTTTTAAAAGAAGACCTATATCTTGGTACCTTATGAAAGCTCTTAACTTTTCCATGTGTTCGTAAGTTTCCTCAAGGCAAACCATCCTAGACACCAATCTGAACTCTACTGCAAAGGGTTTCAGGTTCCAAAATATTTGTTTCAGGTATTACCTATGAATAATGAAGTGTGAAGATACTTAGAACTCACCCTAGTCCAATACTGGCAAGGATCTTGATTGCAGATGAACCTGACCTTTTCCTGAGTCAACTGGTATCTAGGAATAAATCTGGGAGTCCTAGGAATCAATTTGGGAATATTTCTGGGAATCGTTCCGATTGACACTGACTGAAAAAACAAAAGAAAAGAATACTGAACTTCCCTAGTTCTACTTGTTTGTCAAAAGTTCACAACTGTTCAAAAACAGTTCCCTGTCTCTCCTGCACCTTATAGCATGATCATATAACAGCATTAATGATACAGTCACAGGCTGTCTTCCTTGTTGCTTTGGCAGTTTTACATTGCGCCAGGCCTACCCACAACACACTATCCCCTAAACACAGTTCAGAAAGAGACAGAGTGAAAGGGGTTTGTGTGTGTATGTGTGTGGCTGGATGTGGTCTTCAAAGAAATTACTTCATACAAAATAAATCAAAACAAACAAAAAAAAAAGAAATAAAAAAATCAGAAACAAAAAAACAGTCTAAATATTTGTCTCACGCTGCATGGCACCCTCTTGTTTGTCCGCTGACGGCTCTGAAGTGTGAGCGTTCTCATCAGTCTCTTTGGCGTCACAGTCCGGGTCCTCCATCTCTGCCTGCTTGTACATCTCCGCTTCCTTGCGTTCCTTGTCCAGCAAGCGGTAGTTGATGAAGTTGCCGATGAAGAGCCAGATGCTGGCAAAGATCACCACCGAACCGCAGCAGAAATACATGTACTTGTAGTTACCGGTGACGTCCACCAGTTTGCCTAGAAGTCAATGCAAAGACGTTAAGGTGCCCAGATGCTGATATAGCACAAAAACAACAATAATGCAGACAAGAGCATTTGTTTGAGTCATATCAACTAATGCAGCAACAGCAGAACTCACATACCCATGCAGGACAATAACAAAACCATGTAAAAGGTATAAAAGAATGGAATGGAATGGGACAGGATAACACTCAACAGCTAATTTTTTACACTTTTAATCACCACACAATGTTTCAGGCCACTGTTCATCAGTGTGATCCTGTGATTTCCATAAAAGACATCTGGCCTATAAATGTAAACATAAATGTAAATGTAAATGTATAATGCGCTGTGTGTTAAGTTGATACCTGCATACCTGCAAGAGGTGGTCCTATCAGCACAGGACAGCACTCCACTATGGTGGTGAGTCCAACAGCGCTGGAGAACCTCTGTGCCCCGACCAGGTCCATGAGCGTCTCAAACAGGACGGCGCTGACCATCCCGAAAGCGAAGCCGAAGAAGATGGCGTACACCACCATGCCTGTGTAGCCCTCAGCAAGCGGGCACAGGATGTGGCACACCCCATTGTAAAGCACGGCAAAGCTGAAGAAATACTGGATACGTGGACGCACCCAGCGGGAGTTAGCCAACAGGCCCATGGACGGCCGCGCAAACATGTCCACAAAGGCCAGGATAGAGAGCAGGAATGCAGCGGAGTACTCGTCCACGCCTGTGTCCTTGGCATATGGCGCCAAGAAGACAATAGGCGCAAAGAAGCCAACAAACATGATGACATTGCCTGACAGGTAAATTAGGAAGCCGCGGTGCTTGAACAGCGACAGGTCCAGGTACTTGTTCACTGTCTGGAAGCAAGTCACCTTCTCGGTGCTGGTGATGGCGGGCGCTGGTGCTTCCTCGTCCTTCTTTTGACTGGGTGGTGGTGCCAGGGGCCTCATGAGCGACCCGGCCACGCAGCAGTTGAGCAGGAGCCCGCCGAGGATGAGGAAGCTCCCACGCCAGCCGAAGGCATTGATGAGGTACTGGTTAAGTGGAGCCAGTGTGCTGAGGAACACAGGGCTGCCCGCCATGGCCAGGCCATTGGCGATGGGGCGCTTCTTGTAGAAGTACCTACCAATCATGGTCAGAGCAGGTTGCAGGTTAAAGGCCAGACCAAATCCTGGTAAAGAGACACGATGTAAGGGAGAGGGATAGAGAACTGTTATAAATAATGAATAATAATACTATAATAATAATTAGTGTTATAAAAAAACAAATTTTATCTAATAATTATGAATGTGAATAGTTGTGAATAATGAGCAATTAAAAATAACCACAGATCACACTTTAAATTGAACTACTGGACAGCCTAATTTCCTCCTGGATTAATAAGGTATCTATCTATCTATCTATCTATCTATCTATCTATCTAATACTTCAACACAGCCTTTGTTTCAGCATTCATTAAATCCTTTAGCTTCTCCTTGAATGAGGATAGCTTTTTGTCCATATATCTCCTCAAAGGAAGTCAACTTTAATCAAATTACTAGCTCAAATGGATTACAGTAGGCTTTCCCTCTCTAAACTTACCCCCCAGAACACCAATACACAGATAAAGCTGGGTAACGTTCTGACAGAAGGACGCTGAAATCATAGCGATGGAACATAGAATGCCCCCCATAATGATGATAGGTCGGCAGCCATATTTGTTCACCAATATACTGCTTATGGGACCTACAACAGAGAGAGAGAGAGAGAAAGCAACAACAGATTTATTCCAGTGTGGTGCTTGTGATAAGAGAGGAGAAAGTGTCTTGAGACAGAGAGGGAAGGAGAGAGAGACAGAGGTAGACGAAAAACAGACTCTTAATGTCTTAAGCTGATTAACCCTGAAGGATTCTGAGGGAAAGAAAAAAATTATGATTATTCAACATCCCTTAAATTAGCCGCGAGGGCTAATTAGGCTAAAGTCAAAACCAACAACAAAGACAACAAACACTGAAAGAAAAACATTACAAAGGAGGAAGTTGCAAGGACAACAGGAGCTGTATTCTGTAAAAGTTGGATGGGTTCCTTTGGGGTAATGGAACTCAGTAGATGTGTCACTCAATAACCTTGTGTATGTTTTAAAATGGAGAAGTAAATTTTCTAACTAGTAGAAGAATAGTCAAGCAGAAAAAGAACATCTCTTGATATATCCTCAGGACAGATGATTAAAATAGCATTTTAACACAACACTGTACCTGAGAGTATAGTTTATGTCTCTGTGCAATTAGCTATAGTGAAACATCTTGACCTAGAACTACAGAGTCTGCTGATTACACAATGGGTCATTCTACTGAGATTATATTCAGTTAAGTTTTAGTCACTTCACCTTGGTTTGGGTTGGGGGTTTTACAACCTTACGATAAGCAGCTGCTGCTGCTCCTGTGTGTGTGTGTGTGTGTGTGTGTGTGTGTACGTGTGTGTGTGTGTGTGTGTGTGTGTGCTGCTGAAGAACACAGTAATAACCCTTTGTTGGTGAACAACACAACAACATAAAAACAAACAAATAATCACAGCTGGTTCAGAGAAAGAGAGAGAGACCAAGATGATGTGGTGGGTATCTGTGTCTGCTCAAGGCTGCATCCTTTAGCTCCTTCAATAAACTTAACCAGGAATGAAAATAATAGCAAAACAATACTAGTGTTAAGATATAGATAAGATATTATGGATGGTAGATCTCACTCTGGGTTGCTACAGCCTGACAGTGAGCAATGAAGAACATAAAACAAAATAACTGGCTCTGCTCTACAACATCCTATCCTACTACACAGACTTGAACACATGATAGGCATCAAAGACACTGCATTAGCCTGGTTCAAATCATACCTCTCTGGTCGCTACCAGTTTGTACACGCTCAAAATGAGTCATCAACCCATACCAAAGTAAAGTTTGGTGTACCCCAAGGCTCAGTGCTAGGTCCCCTGCTGTTCTCCCTGTACATGTTACCTTTAGGATCTGTTATAAGGAAACATGGTATTACTTTCCACTCCTATGCTGATGATACCCAGCTTTACCTTTCTATGAAGCCTAATGACTATACGCCAATGACTAAACTTGATGCATGTCTCCTAGACATCAAAACCTGGATGACTAATAATTTCCTCTGTTTAATTTCTGATAAAACTGAAGTTATGATGATTGGCCCTAAACAGCTGACCAACACTCTACCCCATCACCAAAACTTACTCAGTGGCCTGTCACTGTCATGTAATGCAAAAGTTAAAGACCTTGGGGTAATTATTGACCAGGACCTCTCTCTAAATAGTCATGTAAAACACATTTCAAAAACATCTTTTTTCCACCTACGAAATATTGCTAAGGTTAGAAAGTTCCTATCCTTTGAGGATGCTGAAAAATTAATACACGCATTTATTACTTCCAGGCTTGATTATTGCAATGCTCTGTTCTCTGGGTGTAGCAATACTTGCATCAAAAACCTACAACTAATACAAAATGCTGCCTTCTGTTACCGTGCACCCCTCCTGTAGAATAGTCTCCCCTCCCCCACATTCGACAAGCGGACACTCTCAATACCTTTAAGTCTAGACTTAAAACCTTCCTCTTTACTGTTTCCCATAGTTAGGGATGGTGCATGGCAAATCATCACTTCTCATGGGTCTTTTGGAAGGGACTGCCTCTGCTGTTGCCCCCATTTGCGAGGCATGGCAGCCACTGACCATCCCTGCAGTGGTGCTGGGTTGCCATGCATCATACCTTAGTGGGATAATACTCTATTATGAACTATTATGAACCTAGCTAAAACCATAGGCAACTTATAGTCTGTCATGGTTACTACTGATTGTAATTTTTCTCCATGACCCCTGGCAGTTGGGTTAGCCCCTAGTCGTGGATCTGCCCAAGGTTTCTTCCTAGATTAACTGAACATAAGGGAGTTTTTCCTTGCCCCTTTTGCTCTTGGGTGCTCCTTCTGTGAAGCGCCACGAGACAATACTATTGTAAAAGGCGCTGTATAAATAAAACTGAATTGAATTTAATTGAGTACAACATTACAGTCTGCTCTAGCCTCTGATGAAAGCCATATTTCTTACAAATTTCATTATTTTTTTAATATGTAATTCTGGTGTTAAGTAAAAAAACATGTAATTAAATATTTCATGTGACACTGATTGAGTTTGCTCAAGCTAACATCAGAGTAAACAGTTGTTTGTATCTGCTAGAGTCCTTGCCTGGGAAAGAACTGCCTTTCCCAAAGCCCTGTAGGATCATCGCAGTCTTTCCAGGGATCTCTGTTTCAAAGAGCTTAGGACAGTCACAGTTATAGAGCCTCTAGTTTGATTTGGTGCATTAATCCGAATAGCTCCCTGCTCAAAGTCACTAAGTACAACTTGTGTGAGTTCTAAATATAGAAACCAACAGCAGGACATGTGAGCCAGGACTGGGTGCAGTACCTGAGCTGTGGTTGGTCAGGCATTACAAATGGCATGACATGGCTGTAGCCATGACAACAGCTTAAGAGACTCGGTGCAGGACAACAATGGAAAAGGGCTCATCTTCAATGACATGGTGACACATAACATGGTTGTTTCCTCTATGCAAGTGAGGTATCTTCAGATACAAGTACAACTAGTGCATCACACACGCACGCACACACACACACACCACACACAGACACAGACTTCATTTAAGATGGAAAAACCTGAACATCTTAAATGAGGGCAGTAAATGAGGTCTCTATTAGTCAATGACTCAGATTAAACTCTCTGGAGGATTCCAGAACTTTCCAGAATTCTCTAAGAGATTGCCATATTCAGTGCTGACTGTGCCCCATGAACAGGAACAGAATGGGTGGATTTGTTGACAGTTTCCTGAAGCAGAACCAGGCAGCCCAAAGCCCTAGTGCTACTGTCACGCCATCTTTGAGCTGTGCAACAGACCAGAGTTCAACAGGCCAGCTGACTGTGGAGAAATCCCCATCTAATCTGAACCAGACATGTTCCTGCATCAGATGTAACAGATTAAAATACTGATATTCCCTGAAATAGAGTGTCAAAGTATTCTGCAGTCCAACACCACAAACTGCTAGCTGAAATCATTTATACTAAAATGTGTATGAAACTATAAGTGTGTGTGTGTGTGTGAGTGTAAAATCAGACCAATCAAACGCTTAGCCATGCACATGAAAGCTGAAAGCTAAGTGTCCAGCTTTGCTGACATAATGATAACAGCCATTATACAGAGAGTTCAAATTTATCATACATCACTTTAGACAGCTCCTATCTAACTTTTATTACCTCTGTTCCTGATAAGTAACTTTTAACCCACAACAAAGACAACACTAAATATGCACATTGTGCAATGCTTTCTTCAGAAAGCAAACAGTATAATCACCCTACAGCCTAAATCCAACTTTTGACACTACCTACTCTGCACTCTGGAATATGACTGTTATAAAATTAGGCTCTTTATTTCTTTTGATTTGAATGAGTCTGGCTCCCTTCATTCAGACTAAATTGTCTCTACTACATGTTAGCATGTGAGTGAAATGAGTGACCAGGTGGACTTGCTATAATCCAATTAGGTCGTGGTTCAGACCCTACAGACAATGGTCACCAATCCTTTTAAAGGATGCGCAAGTCTTTATAGTAGCAAGTACACACACACACACACACACACACACACACAGACGCTACTATCATGTCTGCGCTGTTTGTCTTAGCCTCGCAGAGAATCAAAGCTCTGCGGCATAAATTCAACAGAAGAAGCGTCAGCTGTTTTGTTGTGACGTTTCCTCCTCGTCTGTGACACTGGGGGGCGGTATGGAGGAGAGGATGCAATTACACTAAGAGATGGGGCGTTGGTCCGCTACTGGTCTGCTCTCTCCCTTCCCCCACCCAACTGAATGAAGAATGACTGACACTCTGTAAGTAAAGATCAAATGAAAACTGACCAGGATAGAGCAGCATAATACGTCACAATGAGAGCAAACATGAATAGTTCCGGCCTGCATAAGTGGGAGTGTCATATTACGTCACAGTATAAACCTTCCAGTGATCTTTCGCATCAGCGTACGACTCTGTTCTGCATTAAGGCGGATTACCCCCCTCTCCTCCTTGCAAAAACAGAACACAGAAGTTGCCAAATCCTTGCAGCTCTCGCTCTGCTTTTACCCTCTCTGCTATAAGTATCATGTTTAAGTACAGTAGTGGGAATATTGATGGAAAGTAGAGGTCATATGAGTAGTGAATAGTCTGAGTTAATATACTACTGTAAGTTAATAAGAGAGTTAAAATGTGAGTGGGGGCCATTAGGGCAATAATTAAATGAATTTCTGACATTTCTAGACCAGCATTAGATGTCATAGGGAAGGATCTAGAGAATGTATAGTCTTCTTCTACAGGCTTAGCAAACTTGCAAAAACAAATTTGCTGTCTCCCGATTATATGAGAGGAAAATATTACCGCATACTGTAGTCTCGTCTCACAGATACAATACTGTATATCACTGTATATCTTACATAGAGCTCGATTATAAAGGCATAATATAGGGATCATCTGGAGTGAATCAAGCCAAAGCCCTGTTGCTTCCCATTGCCAAGTGCTGTAGGTAGCTGTGAAAATGACAGAATTTGGTGAAATGTAGACCAAATTGCGAAACGGCAGCCTACACTATCTAATAAGGGCAAGAAAGTTTTGTTTTCTTATATTCCTATCTGTTAGCATTAGCTGCTAGTTCACCAATTCGGTCTACGTTGTACCTAATGCTGTCTTTCTTATACCTACTGACAGCACTTGGCAGCCTCAAAGAATGCTGATATGGGCTGACTGACTGACGGATTTTGAGCTCAAAAAGAGAGCATAATCAACAGACAGGTTATACTGTCTTAAAATTAGTAATAACACCACACTTTAGAGCAAAGAAATTCACTCGGAACGTGCAGCTATTAACAACTTTTAATATTATTATTTAATTATTATTCTATTTAAATATTATGTTATTAATATTCTGCATTTTGCTCAATGTGAGGGTGCATCCTTCTCTCTCCCTTTACTATGGTGAAACACTGAAACACTTGTGTGTGGTGATTTGCTTGTCACAGGTCCCTTCAAACAGTCAAATTGTTTTAATTCTCGCTTGTAATCTTTTGTGTCAAATGGTCACAAGCCTATGGCTCAAAAACATTCAGACAGTCACTCTGATCTTATTAAATGTAACGTGATGTTGTTATTGTTTTCAGTCCAAGTCACCAAACTGGTGCTTAAGTCAGAACCAAAAGTTCATTCTACTGGCATCAGTGACCTGATTTTGGAAGGATTTGCTTTTGAAGAATATTCTTGTCAAGATGTAGTCACTTTTACATCTTTCAGTAACAGAGGCAAAAACATTAACCAAAACTTTGAAAAACTGATGAACCCGTATGAACACTTCCTGTGGTGTTATTTCCACATGACAAATAAGGGATAATTTGGCAGTGTTCACAATTATTGTGTGCTCTTAATGTGTGTGCTGGCAAAACACACATCAATCTTGTGCCAAAATCTCAGCTTGCTTATTTATGGTTACTTTCCAAAACAGAGAAAGGAGCAGAAACATGCCCTAAGGTGCTTCTCCAAACACAGAAAAGAAACATATTTGATGTAAATCAAGGTCAGTGCTGCAAGACATATTGATCATCATCATTGATCAGGTAGTTGCCTGACAACAGGATTGAACAATGGGGCAGTTTTTCTTTGAGAGTAAACAAGCCTTTTCCTGGGCATGTTTAATGTTGTAAAATAGCATAATGACTCCAACAACTTTAATATCACATTTCATGCTCAAACAATTTAACATCAGAGTGGACCAGTTTTTGGACACAGTAGTTGCAATACATTTAACTAAATTTCACATTTACTTTAAACTATCAAATATAAGCCTACACAATTTATCCACACACTCACACACACACCAGTTCTGGTAAGATCAACACATTGAAATGTTTTCCGAAAATGTTCTTGCACTCTACAGAGCTTATTTCCTTCATTTTGGTCATATTTTCTCCACTGACTTCTTTCTTCAGCCAGAAAGACAAAGTAACAACAGATAAATCACCATCATAATACTCTGCACTTGTTTTTTAACACGCAAAACCACATCTAACAAACTGATTTCATATGTACTGACAAACTGCTCTTCTAAAGACTCTGAGGTCGAGGTGCTGGACACCAATTGTTCAGCGGTACTCCTGGACATTTAAAGCCTTGTCTTATGGTTCTTCTTCTTCCAGTGACATAAAAGCATGGTATGTGCATTCTGTTTCCTCATGTTTTTCTTTCATTGGTGCTTACACTTGTCAGTCAAGTGTTACTCCTTTTCTTCCTCCTTTATTCTATTACCAGTCAGACTCAAGCACATGGGTCTCTCCTTTTGTGCTGTGATTTACTCAGAAAAAAAAAGTTTTTCTTGGACACTGTCATTATTCTCTCATTATTCTTATGCTCCTATCAGATCCTAGGGTTAGGACATTTCAAAACCAGTTATTCCTGTGAAAATTTTGTCTAATTAAGCAATAAGCTCCATATCCATAGATTATGGTCATATTAGAACAGCTTATGAGGTATTGTATTGTTAGGCATGTCACAAAGCAGAGTTAGCTGCCTAAAGCTTGTCTGTGAAGATTCTCATACATCCAGGTCAAGGAAGTCATTGCTTAAAAAAATAAGGAGTGCTTCATGAATTTGTGTGTCTTTAGCATGGCCTCTGTGCAAGGATGACCCTTGCACAAGTTCATGAAGGTCTCCATTTTTTTTTAGGATTTTAAAATGTCTTTTGATATAACTAAGCCATAATCAAGTGCCTGAAATCTCTGTTTTAGATGTGTTTTTTATGCAAAGCAGCAGTGCTTTTTTTAACAGTAATACATACTGTACCGCATGGCTTTTTAAAGCAATTGCTTTTGTGTTCTGGTGATGTTGTATGTTGTTCTGAATGGACTTTGTGTCTGATGATCAGTCAATCTGAATGGACTTTGTGTCTGATGATCAATCAATCAATTAGATTAAACTGCCATCTGTGTGCTTGTTCCAGGCGGTTTAGGGCAGTCAGGTCTTGGGCAATATGTGAATGTGTGCCTTACCTCCAGCATACATGACTGCTAGCATGATGGAGGAGATCCATGCTACTTGGCTGTAGGAAGCATCGAAAATGACCTGGATATCTTTGAAGAAGACGGTGGTGGCCTTGGGGAAGGCATAGGAAAAGCCGATGGAGATGAACGCTCCGCCCACCACGGCCCAGCCCCAGCCTCCGTCAGGCGGGGGCACTGCCGGGGGTCCTGCAGCAGGGGGTGGCATCTTTAGCCCTGCTCACTCTAACAGAAAGTCAGAGAAAGAAAAGAAAGAAAGAAAAAAATAAAGAAAGAAAGAAAGAAAAGACATGAAAATAAATTGAAATGAATGTCATGAACGACTTGGCAGAGGCAACACCACTCTGTTTTGTATTGTGGAGTTCTTTGCCCCCCACCTCATCCACAATTTCCCTATATCAGAACCCCTCGGCAGCTGTTATCCCTGACACATTGCATACATTTATATTTATGAGTAATGTATATCAACATCGACTTGACTGATATAAAACAAACTTTTTAAGTCTTGGAAAACCCTTCACATAGAGCAGTAACATTACACTGTGACATCTCCTCACCCCTATCGAGGCCCCTTTCTTCTGTTCAAGTCAGCATATACGCAATGGGACACTGTGGAGGCCATTCACCTGCCTTGCAACA
The DNA here is from genome assembly GCA_027481765.1 of Tenualosa thibaudeaui. Lineage (NCBI taxonomy): Eukaryota > Metazoa > Chordata > Actinopteri > Clupeiformes > Clupeidae > Tenualosa > Tenualosa thibaudeaui. The sequence goes on from JAIFZK010000022.1 coordinate 12,617,522, forward strand.
TAATAGCATTTGACTAATTGCCCTGACGTCAGACCAGTAAATCTAATTGAGACTGCACATCTCGACATCTCGTGACTGTGGAAGATGGAAGATAACCATATATCAAGCAAGATTTACACAAGCAAGGCCTGTAATGACAGGTGCCCTTGTCTTGGGATTTTTAAGTTGACTCAACTAACTATGTTAAGTTGACCAGAGTATCAAATCTATTTCATGACTTTACGAAGGGTGGTGAGGGTTGGGCTGACTATAATTGGTCAAGCCTGAATCAGTCACACGACCTTTACTCTACCAAGCAGTGACATACATAGGTCATTCCTCTCTCAGAGGTCATTATATGTGCTGTGCATTGTTCCATAGATACTGTATGTTTGCCTCAAGATGTGTATCTGACTCAACCAGAGAGTATATCTCTGACTGACAGGGGTATATCTAACAAATCACTGGGGTTTATCTTGGCCAAATTGCTGACTGAGAGCTAAGTGACTTGGTTGGCCATATCCCAGATTGAAGTGTTTGTGAGTGTGTGTGTGTGTGTGTGTGTGTGTGTGTGTGTGTGTGTGTGTCTGTGCCATGATTAGCCAGGTCTCTGGACAACTGTATGAGAGTTCACCTTGGGTCCTAGCTGTTTTAGGAGAGTGGAAATAGGGGCTGGGCCCAGGAGCTGTTTACAAACCAAACAGAGACGCATATCACTTTTTGTGTGTGTGTGTGTGTGTGTGTGTGTGTGTGTGTGTGTGTGTGTGTGTGTGTGTGTGTGTGTGTGTGTGAATTAGAGTGTGAGAGTGGTGCAGAACTGAGGGCTTTGATCGCTATTGTCTTGACATCCACACAACGTCACAACATACACATTACATTTTAACACTCTCTCTCTCTCTCAGACACACACACACGGAAGCACACAAATATAAACATGGGCCTGAAAACTTTCTAAATCATCACTATAACTGTATAACTGCACAGCTGTAACTATGTGTCTTTGTGTGGCCATAATTGTTTTTAAGAAAACAACAAACGTTACACAATTGGAAAAAATAACTTACTACTACTAACTACTATAACTTACTACAAATTATTACTATAACTTCATTTGAGATTATTGAGGTTATTTCACACTGCAGATTTCTGTGCAGTGTGCTGCAGGATACTTGGCTGCAATTTCATTGTTCGTGACATATCATGACGCTGCACATTTAGGAATAAGGATAATGTTACCTCTTGTCTAGAGCAGCTAAAGCAGTCATGTTTCTCTCTCTCTCCCTCCCTCTCTCTCTCTCTTTCTCTTTCTGTCTGTCTATCTGTGTGTATGTGTGTGTGTGTGAATTCACCACAGCTTTCAACCTTGAGAAATACTTATTTTCAGTACTCAACTTATTTCAATACAGACACAAATAAACACACACACACACACACACACAAACACACACACACAAATGCAGACTAACTTAGACCAAACCACATCAGCAGTTTTGACAGAAGGTCAGCCACAGCAGCAGCATTGTTGACAATATCATCCCCCAATATCATCACCATCACAATATCAGCACCTAACAGGGCTAAATATGGCTGCACTAATTGCTCAGGTACATTAGCGGAGACTCTGGCAGTAGCTCTCTGAACAGCTCCTCTGTGTCTGCCTCTGCTTAATCCACTGACATCAGCTCAAATGCTGCAAGGCGGATCTCCCACATATGCGACTATGTGACCTAGCTGTCAACGGCTATGAGTTAAGATGAGAAGGCACGTGCTAGTAGCACTGGGGTAGCCGCCATGAGAATACCAAGCCAAGGCAGCAATGGCTGACTGGTGTCATGAAGGGCAAGTGTAACACATGGTACTGTCACTACATGACAGGTTAGTTTGGGTTTGGGAGAGAGATATAGACACGTTGTAGAAATAGCTTATTTCTGATGGGGAATCTCACAGGAGTGATTTCTGGCCTGCCATTTCCAAGCCAAAATTTGTTTTTGTTTTTTTGTTGTTGTTTTTAATCACAATACTCAACATGATAGCATGTAACAAGGACAAAGAATATATCGTCTTAGCAAACCAAAAGAAAAACCCTGCTGAGACATATCACATGGTGACACAAATACTTGTACTGTGTGTACAACACTACACCAGACAGTCAGACAGTTAAGTTTACCTGGACATTGTACTACAGGCCAGGTAGCAACACTTCAATTTGTAAAGGCTTATATTATAACATAATAATACCTTATAAGTGCAGTCATGAGAATCAATAAACAGTTATGAATACTAATGTCATTAGCCTCTATGATTGCATTATAACCCCTAATGAATGTGTTTATAATGCTTTATGAGTAAAGGGTTCATAGAAAGTATTACCAACATTAATGTACTGCAAGTTCATTTGCTTTATAATGCTAATGTCTGGTTTTTAGTTCGAAAAATATGCATTGATATAAATGTGGCTGAAAAGAGTAGCAAACACTAAGTACACAACTTGTTCACATGTACATTTCATTTTAGAATGCAACTCCTTGAATAAATCTCTTAAGGTTATACAAGTTATCCTAGGCATTTGAGGCAGCCATGAGGCGATATGCAGTAATCTGATTAAAACCTGACAAGCCATAGCATGACTGACACACCAAATGTGTAAACAATGCAGACAGCGTGTGTATGGAACTATAAGCTGCTTATAACCAGTTTTATGAAGTCTGGCATGCATGGCTACCATCTGTAGCCTTCAACACTCTCACCTTGTAAAAAGCATGAAGTATGAACAGAATATTTTTGCCTTGGTCTGATATCAGCATGCCTTGGCATAACAATAGTGACACATGATCATTAAAAGTGTATAGACCTTAATTGTATAACCTTAGCCCTTACATGTGCTGCACCTTGTAACAGAAATAGATAGAAAAAATAAGAAATAGATATTAATTTGTGAACACAGAGAGAGAGAGAGAGAGAGAGAGAGAGCACATGATGTGCTCTACGGTGGTTATAACTGAGCCTGCTTACTGCATTAATTTACATAGCAAGCTGTCTCCAACAAAAGCAACTATTAAACCTTATGACGCTAAAACTTGTCATATAACTTACTATAATATGACACACTCACAGACTAAAATTACAATTTACCAAGGCTTTCATTATGATGCCAAACCTTTATTGAATTGGACTGTAGGAAGATGTTTGTTTTTTTTTTTTTTGACACTGCAATTAAGGTGGACCTGCTGACATGGAAAAGACAACCACTATTTATGGTCATAATAGTTACCTACAAACCAAAGATGATTGACAGCCCTCACTAGAGTGTGTCGACTAGGGTGTGTCAACAATAATCCAATCACTGGACAGAGTATTTGTCTGCCCTTGGCTACAGTTGCTGCGCTTACGGCAACATAGTGCATGACAGTCAGGTGACTTGGAAAGTCATTTGATACTATTACCTGAACAGAAACACATACACATATGCACACACACACACACCATTTGGCTACCACTATGGAAGCCTGTGTGTGTGTATGTGTATGTATGTGTGTGTGTGTGTGTGTGTTAGGATTTGTGTGCACTTCCTAAAGGCTCCTTGTCTTTCTTGTGTGGTCTGTTGCTAATCTTCCCTCAAGGTCACTACGGAAGGACAGCTTGGAAGTGTGCCTGGAGCTAGCCTGGGAACAGCTAATCATGAATTTTTAATTAGTGCAGTCCGCTTTTACACCCAAGCTTTGCAGAAGCTCTGCAGCTCACTCACCTGTGCTGTCTTTGTATCTCCCAATAACAAAAACATAATAAATATATATAATCCCTCAATTATCACTACATATTACATTCTTAGTTTCCTTGGGTAATTATTTGCTATAACATTGATTCCCTTCCACTCAACCAACAGTTTTTTCTATGTAAATTCACTGTGCTTCGTTAATCAGACACAATATCAAAGTTGACTGGTTCTCACATTCACAAGTGCCTCTTTGTAAAGAGAGGAGCAGGACATCGATCCAACCTGAACTGCATGCCTTCAGTTAGGTGGTAGGCTTTTTTTAATGAAGTCCTTGCAGGTTAACAGCTAAGAAGCAAACTCTAAAATACACCAGCAGCCAGTGCTGACTATAGCTTTTCTGCTGCCCTAGGCCTGATTTGACTTCTGCCCCCTCTTTTTTACAAATAAAAGCAATAAACTGAGGAAAAATGTAAAGAAAGGCACTGCGATGCCCCCCTGAAATTTGGCACCCTAGGTCGCCTATGCCAGGAGCCTACCCTGCCACCAGCCATTTGTCAGTGACCTAAGCAGAGAAGTACTGTTGTCAAGGGTAGTAGCATAAGTAGTATATATATATAGTGTCTGATATAGTGTTTTGTAAATTCAGGTACTGTTTAAATTCTTGTAAAAGTAGCAATTCCATAATCATTTAGTTGGCTGTCTTGTTTTTATAATGACATGACTTTTGAACTTTTCACTGAGTCTTGACATGCCAGGTCTTGCCAGTCCTGGGGCTATTTAATATGATAAATACCCGAGGTTACCATTGAGCTATCTTCACTGATCTCACTCAATGAAACTTGTTAACTTCACAGTCAAATTAGCAAAAGAGTCAACATTTTCTATTACACCAACATAAACGCTCATTTCATTGCCCTATGGTTCTGAGGTGACAGTGTAATTCTTGTATGAAGTAAAATATAAGGAAGCTTCATCCACGCTTAAGGATTTTAAGCTGTATAAAAGATTTATATTACAGTCTCACATTAGGCTACAGGACACATTTCCTTCCCCAATAAAGTGTGTCTACAATCAATGTATCAGAATGGGCAGTAATCCACTTATCAGACAAATGGTCAGATCTTGGAATGGACTGGAGACTAAAAATACAAAACCGCAGTGCTTCTGCTAACACAGCCTTTACTTAAACCCTTTGGTTTAGCCCCTGCATGTGAGCAACTTAAGAAGGGGAAAGAGAATGACTACTACCATGGTCACAAAGGGGACAGAGACAGCAAGAGCAAACCAGCCAGTACAGGAGCCAGTTGGGACTCATAAATATGTTACATAACCAGAAATGTTCTTTAAACAATTACAAGGTTAAAACATTTTTGCACGTACACATGATGGAAATAAATCTTGAAGAGCTATACCTATCAAAGAGAAGAGAACACAACTTCATTAGAAAGTGATATAAAGTGTAATTTCACAGTATTAGAGAGACACTGTCAGAACCACTCTTATTATCTCCGACCACATCCAAACAACACACTGTGGGTGAGTATACCCATAATTCATTGCTGACATAAATGTAAGGTTGCCAAGCTAGCACCGCCTAGTGCTTCTGCTCAATGTCATTTCGCAACAGCACAGTCAGGGATCTGTCCATTAGCCGTTAGCCGATGGAAAGGAACAATCTGCAGACACAGAGAGGGCTATGTCCTCAGTGGGAGGGCTGAAAGCAAATGCTTGTGAATGGTTGAAGGCATGCCCAATAGTTCACAGAAACTCTCTGCCTACCAGGAAGCTAACATATGCCTATTAAGAGGCTGAGACAATGCGAAAGACTTTAAGTAGTAAAGAGCTACATGTAAGGTGCAATTCACTGAACAAATTGATTTGCCTAATCTTTTCAGGATAGTTTTATATTAGTCACATCAGCATCACAAGACACTCATGTAGGCAAACTAATACCTATAAAACTGACCAGTTAACCAGTGTAAACAATCTGGAGTATGTTTCTAACCCAGTTCCCTGTGTGCACGGGGGGAGTGTCAGCATGGTCGACCATTTCTGGTAATTAGCTTTTACATTGCTAAACAACTGTAATGAGGCTATAGCTATGAGCTAACTACGAAATGAACCCTGAACTGCCAAGGAACATGCAGATCTTATTAGTTAGGCTTACTCCTGTACCTCTGGAAAGAGGTACAGGAGCCTCCGCTCCCGCACCACCAGACTCGCCAACAGCTTCATCCACCAGGCTGTGAGACTGCTGAACTCTTTCCCTTCCCCACTCCCAGCCCCAGCCAGCACCAGGATGGCGGGAGTCTAGGAAGACACTGAGACTGAGACTCTGCATATGCAAATTGCACACATCTGCTGCTAATTGTTCTGTTTTTATATTTATATTTGCACCACTTATATCATCATTACTGCTGCTACTGTGGCAAGTATTGTCTATTGACATTTGCACATTGCACTTTTGCACTAAAACACAATTACAACTACCTCTAAATGCACAAAGCTGAAACACTCAGTCAAAGTCACCTCATGCCTTGTCTGTCTTGTCATGCCCTGCTACATTAGTAGTGTACTTAGGGTACTCTATGTCTTGTCTTGTCATACCTGTTATGTTAGGTAGTAGTACTAGGCAAAAGTAGCCTTAAGCTACTTATTTATTTATACAAACTAGGACTAGAATTGTCCTGTCTTGTTGTGCATCTGCACTTTACTGTTGAACTTACCCTAGAAACTAGTATAACTACACTACACAAGTAATACTTATGCCTAATATCAATCTAGTCTACTGTACTTCACAAAAAAAGACATTCACCGGAAGAGTGACCATCCTGAAACAAATGTTCTTCTGGGACTTTTCGACTACTGTGCGCAGAGCCCATTCTGTTGACAACTGCCTCTGCCACTGTCTGAAAATTTGTAGATTTGAGTAGACCCATCCCATTTTAGTTCCTTGTCTCATGTCCCCCAGGGAAAGCCTGAAATATATTACCAGTATGCCACTGTATCCCCTAAGATAGAATGGATGATCAAGCTATTTTAGGCCATATGTCTGTGAAGATTCTCATTCATCCAGGTCATGGTAGTTAATGTGCTAGGTTGTATGCAACTGGATGTCTTTTGTGGAGCTTCTTTTGGAGTTTCTTCTGTTCTGTCAATACTAGGGAACCAGGAGGTTTCTCCCTGGAACACTGTGGGTGGAGTTGTGATGTCACATGATGCAGAGTGTGGTTTACAGACCACAGCTCCACCCACAGTGGTCCAGAGATCTACCATCAGGTCAGAACTGAAGAAGTGTTTTGGATGAAAGGTGAAATGTCTTCAAGCTCCAAAACAGAAGTCCAGTTGCATACAACTTAGCATCCCGACTACCAAGCTATTTTAGCTTTTTACAATATTAATTGATCCCTAGAGTAGCATTCTTTTGGGCTGAGTATTGTTAAGTGTACTTAACAAAGACAACACCAAAATAAGCCTGTACACAAATCATGTTTACAATTACTGTAAACACCATGATAGCTCTCATATTCAGCACTCCAGTGGAGACCTGCATGTCAGTAAGCCGATCACATCACATTCAGTTACCCTGAACAAGCTTCCTCTGGCAGCCTATTTAGCATGTGAGAGTCAAGAGAGTAAACAGCAGTGCAGCTGGGGTGGTCTGTGCTCAGGCAGATTCTGTGTCACCTTGGATGGGGAACAATGCCCAGTGGACCAGAGGTTTGGTGTAAAATAACAGGTGCTGAGGCTTAGGTAAGACCCTGTGAAAGCACAAAGGAGAAAGTGAAGGTCACCACATGGCCAGTGAAGAAAGAAAGAAAGAAAGAATGCAATACCTATGAAGAAGGGAAATATACAAGTTCCTCATGTCAAGAGAAAACTATGACATGCTTGTTTGATTAAACAATTTTGGTTTGGAAAAAAAGGTTTCCATGCACATAATAAAACTCGAAATAAAAACATGTTTTAAATCAGTTTGGTTTGTTAGTACCACTTATTCACAGCTACTGCACATCAGAAAATACCAGCTACCTCCACTATCCTTAAGGAAGACTCTTAAGGAGGTTTTTCTCTAAGACTTTTCTAACTGAGCAAGCCTTGTGGTTTACCTAGAAACGTGGTAGTTGGCTGTGCAAACAGTCACAATGGTTGTGCCGAGACCAAGTGAGAAAATTATAATTTAACATGCTCCAAGGTCTGCTCCAATCATAGACCTGACCAGGACTCAATAGCCACATCCAGCCTCTGAATCTCTGTGATGGATAATGCTCTATGAATAGACTGTTTACAGAAAAATGATAAATGACTATCCTTAATTCATCATAGTGGATAACAAAACATAGGACTAACTTGTCTAGATTGTCCCTAATCACAATTATTTGTTTTTTCAGAGCACTACAGTATAGCCTATCACTAAGATTATGGGAGAGGAGAGCACCCTGTTTTGTTGTTTTTTGTTCCAGATTTTTTTTACCCTTTGGCCACACATTGGCCACATGTTGAAGGAATGTGCAGGTCAAAGGTGAAATGATTTAAGGAACTTGAAAAACACACACACACACACACACTAACCACACTCTTCTACAATCGCTAACCATGCTTAAGCATGCTTCTGAGAAGGGTAATTAAAAAATAAACCTGTTTTGTAGTACATTTGAAAGTATCTGGACAGCTCATAAAACATATTAATTAAAGAAGTAGTTCAGCTGAAATCAATCCATGACCCTGTTGTTAGAGTCCACCAAGTGTTGTTGATAAGAAAATTGATTCACACCGTTTTTCCCCTTTAAGTTGTTTACATCTCATAAAATAACTGAAAATTTAATTTTTAAAATTTTATCTCAGATGGGCACATTGAACTGAAATAGATGCCAAGATCACAAGCCCTGACAAAGTCGAACAAGAGTTTTTTTTTACACTGAACTGTAATGCACTCCTGCACTTTCCTCTACTGCTAAATTCTATATACCTCCACCTCACTGTGAAAACGTATACCAATCACAGCTCTGTTACAAGTCTAATTATGCCCTGTCTTTTGTTGTCTGTTATCGTTCACTTGTCTGTCTTAAATGCTCTACTCTAAGCAGTAACTGCACTTGTATATCTATGTATGTGCACTAAATGTAGCCTGTCTCAAATGTCTTTTTATATATGTTAAATGTAACACCACTTGATCCATGACCATCTCTGCAGTAGTACTAGGTTGCCATGCACCATACCTTAGTTATCCTGCTATAGCCTAGTGCTGCCACAAACCTATCATGTATCAACTCCTACACAATTCCTCTGTTCACCTACACCGCAATCGTCTCTACTGAGTATCATCTCTGCCTCCCGTTGGTTGACTGGTTGGTTCTGTAACCTACTCCCCCTGAGGAATGTGACAAACTTCAAGGGAGGTCCATGCCAGGACTGGCTCTGCTTCCTAGAGGCCCTTCCTTGACTCCAAAGCAACTGACCCCTCCTCACAATGCCACTGTCAAAATGGACCCTCCCAATGCTAGCCCCATGATCAATCCCACTCCTTGGCTTTAACACTATGCCTGGCTGCTACTACTCTGTTCAGCCATAACTTGTATAACCACCTATGGCTTCACTACCATATAATGTTGTGGTACAATATTTTGGAATTATTGTGACGTTCAGCTAAAATCATGGACAAATTGTAGTCTATCATCATAACCACTATTGTACTTTTCCTGCATGACCTCTGGCAGTTGGACTGGCCCCTTGAGCCATGGACCTGCCCAAGATTTCCTCCTATACTTACTACCAATAGGGAGTTATTCCTTGCTCTTGGGTGCTCCTTGCTATAAAGTGTCATGAGACAAAACTATTGTAAAAAGCGCTGTATTAATATTATGGAATTTTATTGAATTAAATGGTGAAACGTTCACAACACTCACTCACTCACTACAGTCAAATTCTACAGTGTATATGGTTGAAATGACAATAAAACCCACTTGACTTAACTTACATGGGTCTGTCTCATCTTTGATCCATGTTTGCACTGATTGCAAACATGGATCTGGTTGCACCATCCACCTGAACCTAGCAAAGTTTTAGGCCAAAAGCTCGGTTTAAGACATCATGACTAAATCTGAGACTGAAAACTGGTTGAAGCTGCCTTGATTGGCATTGCATTAGACATGCTCTTCTAATCCAAATCACAAGACACCCCAGTCTCCAGACTCTAAACTCCAGCTTCGTAGTGCTAAAGATTAGAGACTTTTTTTCTCCTCCTGGGTTAACCCAGTTCAATCAGTTCTTACTTTTCAATGTACTGCATCTTCACGATCAGCATTGTAAAATTGGGGTATGGAAAGCTGTGTCTGGGTGCCTATAACGATGAGCTTCAAGTGGTGATACATGTGGCAACTTTTTGAGCGATGTTTCCAGGTGACCACGTAACCACATATGTTTTGATTACCTTATGATTTCAGAAAAGTGGTTTTAATGGGTTACCTAATGCAGGGGTTCTCAAACTTTATTAGGCAAGGGACCCCTCATGGAGCAGGAATTTTTTAAGGACCCCTCATAATCGCAACAAATTTTTTAAAGAATTATAGAAAAGTGTATCATGCAGGCTAATTTGTCACTAATATTATGCTGCTGGAAGTTATAAACATAATGTGATTGGACTCTATACTGATCTCTTGAAATTTTCTTCCCATAAGAAGTTTATACTTTGTAGCAAACTTTTTCACGGACCCCCTGACGACGTGCTGCGAACACCTGAGAGTCCCCGGACCCCAGTTTGAGAACCAATGACTTAATGTTCTTAATATGTTCTGTTATTACACATCAATAGAAAAGCACCACAACAACAGTTATCAGGAGCACTGCCCAGAAAGACAAGTTGCCATCTTTAGAGCTCTTTCTTCTTCTAAACGAAATTCTTAAAGGAAACTATGCAGCAATTTATAGTTAATTTACCAGCCTCGTAGTCAGTGTGATGGCTAAATCACTCTTTACGGCGCAAATAAAGGCTTTCTCGGCTGCCCCTGCTGTCTCTTGGAGTAATACCGCACTCTCAAGATCAGCCTCAAAAAAGAAGAACAAAATTGAACGCAACCCATGTATGAACCTTATAAAATTGTGTTTACCTTGTCTGTCAATGCCACTCTCCAAACATTTATCATACTGTAGCTGGTCCCTATCCTTTGGCTTGTAAATACATCCATGTGTATTGGCGAGAATTTAAGACTGACAAAATGGCATCCGCAAGAATAAAGAAAAGGAAAATACAACAGGCCCCAATCTTTTGAAGCTGTGCTATAGAGTTCTGTAAATATGGGACACTGTCAGAGAAACAGGAGCTGACTTAAGTTCCAGATGGCCTTTGAAAACCAAGGTTTAGCATTTAGCAGTGTGAACAGGAACTTCTGGCTCTAACGTTTCCTCACACATGAATGGCTTTAAAGGAACAATAGATCTATTGAGGTTTGGAATAGATATGCTTTTTGCTTTTTAGAAAAGAGCGGCTCTTTTGGGCCTTTCCTCCAAAATAATCAGTGAGAAGTTGATATGCCCCTTCACACACCCATTTACTAAGTGTAAATTTCAGACTGTTTAGGCTTCACTTGAATTTGTGAACTGTTGAACAATTAAGATGTATACTAAATGACAAGGAATTCACACATTTACACATTTTGGCTGTATAAGCCAAATGAGAAAAAAAGCCTATGAAAAAAAACTACTAAAATATGACTGCCCTTGTACAAAGCACTGTGCTATGGCTGCCTGTTTTCATATCCCAGGCAGTTATTTGTATTCCAGTGGGCTGGGCTATTTGACATCCAAAGCATGGAATTTGCAAGTCAAAACTACAATAGAATTTCCATTTCAAACGGGTGCATTTTTTGAAATTCATGTACGCCTATGACACAGAAATACTAGAACATGGCAAATTCTTGACAGGCATCAAAAATTAACGTAGAGCAACCAACTCCACTAATTATATGGCATTTACTGTATGTATAGGCCTATCACCTTTTAGCTGAGTAAACAACACTTAAACTCGATTCTGCATTCCATTTTCATTTAAAAACTTTTTCCAAACCTCACGTTGTCTACAGTTATAATGTCCCACTCCACCTCCATGGAATGACATTTTTTGTTGTTGTTGACTGATGTTGAAGAATGTGCAGTGTTTCACCAGACTGCTCTGAATAGACTTGGGCTTTGTGTTTATTTACCTCTTCTATTAAACTGTCAAACTTGAGAGATGTCCACTGCGTGAGCAGGAGGTGTAATGTATGTGAAATGTATGACCGGCCACAACCCTATAGGTGGTAAAGCCAGAAGTAACTTAAGCTAGTTAGGAAAACATCAGATAAAACTAAGACAGCAGGACTTTTTTATTGTAAGGATGCCTGGTGAGCCATCCACGGATTATTTTACACATAAGACCTTAGCAAAACACCAAAAATCCACAATATAAAATAGCTCTGAAGAAACAACTACTCTGAAATTCATCCCGGGAGCTGCTCTCAAACTATTTCACTGAGTGGCCCTGCTCCATGCCTGGAATACACTTGATGTATACTGCCGATAATATCTGCTTTGGGATGACGGTAATAACAGCTCTAACCAAGCAAAGAAAACCCCTGTCACCAAAGTGGGCACAGCAGAATACAGCCCATACAGCACATGTGACAGAGAAGGAGTCAGAAAGGACAAGAGCTTCATCAATGACGCAGCGACTACGTCTACACTGTTGACCAGACATGAACTTGCCAGCCACGGCGTCTTTTAATAAATTAAGCGGGGCCGGTTTTACTCACCACAGATTACGGTCTGAGCTCTCTCTCTCTCTCACTCTCTCTCTCATTCTCTCTCTCTCTCTCCCTCACTCTCTCCACTTCCCTGTTTAGCAAAGCACCGTGTGACAGCAACACTACTCCGTCATTCACCCACTCAACACAGCCTCTGGGAAGGGCAGACAGTTTAACAGTCCTAACTGAGGCAGTTAGTTCAGTTTATTAAGGATGTGCATTAGGTAATCTGTTTCAAAAACAATACCTGAAAATAAGTACTGAAAGTATTGAAATGAAAGTCAAAGTGTTGTCACTTGTAGTCACTGAAGCTAAGCTGTGGTAGCAACCAATTATTATGTATAGTGGCTTCAAATGCCAACACACGCTCAGAAGGAAGTGTAACCTTGCCAACAGCCAAGTTTAATGAAAGACTAGGTATTGACTTTCTGACTACTCTCTCTGCTGATAGAGACACTGTTTTGTCTTTAGTACAGTCATATTTCAAAACTTTTGAAACCTTCAAATAAAGTTTGAGAAATACAAATACCTGTATTATAAACATATTTAAGGGTATTCTATTCAAGATATCTGAATGATATGCAAGATATTTTACTGACACCTGACAACTGAATTCACACTTGGTACTGACAAAACGTATCATATAACATGTTAAATATTATCATATTGTGAACGGTGCCAAGTCAGCCATCGTCTTCATCCTCATCAACAACAATAACAGCAACACTACTACTCCTAATACTACTACTACAAATAATAATAATAATAATTAGTAGTAGTAGTTAGACTAGATTGTCTATGACAACACTTCACATCAGTATCATATTCTCATACCCCAATACCTGACTGACCTTCAAATAAATGGGCCACCAGAAAACAACATGAACATGGAATGAACTCCCAAGTGCTACCAGATCAACTGATACCCTCTCCACCTTCAAGAAACTCGTGAAGACCCAGCTCTTCCAAGAATATCTCCTGGCGTAAACTTAGAGAATGCACTTAACAATTTAATTTCTCTGCACTATTGCACTTTCAATTTAAAATGGTGCCATTTCTATGTTAGCAATATGCACCCCTTGTTCGTTCTTTCATTGTGTTGTAGCTTGAATGTTATCCTCTTTGTAAGTCGCTTTGGATAAAAGCGTCTGCTAAATGCTTAAATGTAAATGTAAATGTAAACACAGGCCTGCTTGGAGCCCCTAAATAGCTGAACACCCACATAGCTGAACAACCACCAGTGCTGTGAAAGCAAACAGCATTGGGTGAGTGATAGGGCTAGGGTACCATTACAATATGGACGGCTTTTACTGAGAAACAACCACATGGCTCAGAGAACACCCAGCAGGTGAAGTAGGTGTTGTATCAGAGTCAATTCTCCACAACTTTCCCATCATTTGATATAAGAGGCACTCGAGATTGGGCCTACACATCCAACAGTTCAGATAACAGTCCACATTTGCACTTATTTCCATATCATCATGTGACCCACCATGTGACAATGAAAAGACAAGTAGTCTGATCGTGCTGGCCTGATAGCCATGCTCTCCATGGTCTGGTTATTTCCCATGCAGTGTTCTCTAACAGTCCAACCTCTGCTGAATCAAGTAAAGCTAATTGCATTATACACCACTTATAACCAAGTGACTGTTTGCTAACTGGGATAGTTGTCTCATATATATCAATAAAACTGGGGAGCTGTCGGCCTAAATTTTAGCGTTCAGTTTCTCATAAATTCGGATGAAAAATGACATCCATGTAACAAGACATGTGGGGCTCATTATTTATTCATGAGTCCACGTCTATTTTCGTTTATGGGCTATATCCTCTAAAGAAACCCAGCGCTTCATTCAAAATCGAAATGACAGGGTGTTATGTCACTGAAGCAAAATTAACACGCCTTAAGATCTGATAAAGTCAAACAAAGGCAGTCATAATGTTGTGCAGAATGAACACAATTGTTTGCCAGTCTGTTGACAACGGTTGTGGTGTTTCGTCGTATCATGTGACATGAGTAGGCGAACAATTTTATCACCCGGCAAGGGATGAAACAATCAATGGCCTAAGCCAAAACCTACCTCTGAAAAAAGCCCCGATCAAATCCTCAGATATCCTAATTAAGGATATATGCGTCACTGCACGTACTGTTGGCATTAGTTTGTTTTGGTTTCTATGCTCCACCGGCAATGGAAAAGCTTTAAATGAATGGGCGACTCGCTTTCACTGATGCAACACACAATGATGCGTCCGTGTGCCCGGTCCTTATCCTGTGCTAGATGCCCTTACTGTTACTTAGTGTTGCCGGCTGGCCACTGCACAAACAAACCGGATAAAACCAGTCAGTGGGTATATGATCATCAATGCGCACAAATGCCTTCCACACAATGTTCTGCAAGCACCCTGTCAGGGGCATGACTGGCCGTGGTTGCCGCGGTTACTAAAACCAGTTCCACATGGGACGTCCTGTGATGCCAAGGACGATATTTTCCACTGCACCACCACGCAGTGTTTTAATTATCGCTTTAAACATGTTAAACAATGGTTCTCAAGTGGTGTTCACAAACCGATCAGAAGTTCTCTTTGTAAGCCTCTTATTAAAAATCACAGCGCATCATTGGGACACTCGACACTCATCCACATAAAGCCTACCATCCTTATCCCATTGCATCACAAGAGATCTGTCAATGAAACTGTAATTACCGTACAGAAGTCTGCAAATGTAGTCCTTGAATGCTGACCTTGTCCGTGTTGTGAGAGGACAGCTCTGTGCACAGTTTGAATTCGTCGCTTACTAAACTGTAAAATGACGTCGCTTAAAAGGGCGGTCTGTTTAGAGAGCCAGCGGGTAGCGCATGGATGACAGCAAGGGGACCACAGATCGTCTACACCGACGGCACACAAAGGACCCGGCATCCACCGCTTGGATCCGACTGTTTGCACACCAATCGCAGCGAAGGATATGGGTGGGAGGTGTACAAAGGGCGTAAAACTATTTTGTTTGTAAGTCTTGCCTCCTTAGGTTTGCCAGGAATTTTATCTCCGTGGTGTTCTCTTCAGGGATGCAGGCGACTCCGAGCGCATCCTCATTCTATTGGTTTGAAAACGAGGCGGACGTAGAACTAGGTCATCGCCTTTCATCCAGGGGGATTATTCTAGGGGTATGCAATGCCCTATAATTACGCAGGGTTGTGCAGGCGCCCTCATGGATACTTTCAACATGTGGAAGCACTATTTAGCTAGTTATATATAAAATATATGTAAGTTTGGCAACAAAGAATTTCTCCCATATTGTAATGTTGTATCGGTCCAAACACGTCTTGTGTTAACAAGAAGAGAGAGAGGCAGAGAGGCTTTCTGAAGGATGCCTTTGAGCTTCCCCAAACTGGATTCGTGAGAGTGATAGCTCAATTCTGAAATTATCCACTAGATGGCATTAAGATTTACACAGTCCCTGACAGAGAATGACAACCTCTAAATCACCACTGCTCTTCTACCATCTGTAGCAAAGAGAAAAAGAGATCACTCACAGGTGGGATCCTCACCAGTGACAGCCCATGTCAGAGTGTTTTTGGGATATGTGTTTTATATCATTTATGTAACCTTGTTATCCATAGATTAATTGGAGCAAGAGCTCAGGATTGGGACATGCTGATGTTTGTGTTCTGTATGGAGATTGAAAGCCTATGTATCTGTACTTTGTAAAGCTTTGGTAAAGAGGTTTATGTTATTTACTGAAAAGGATAATGTGACGTTTGTTGTCTCCTCCATAAACAAGAGACTGTCACTAGACAACACTGATTGGTGGCACACAATGAGCTGAGAGCTGTAGCTCGTAGTTCCGTGAGCAGAGGTGTAGTGGGGATTTTTTCAGTGGGGATTTGCCATTTTAACAAAACAGTTGTATTTACAAAGAAAGTCACACCAGGCTCTATAACCTATGTTGATAGTATCACTACATGATTAAGGTCATTCCATAATTGAGAAATACAGAAATGATCTGTTGCATGAAGTCATGTCCAATGCCCACAACACACCTGGCTGTGAGTAAAGTGCCCTACACACTGGTGCATCCCACATTTCTGAGGTGCATGTCATACATAAGGGTCATCCTATTCTCATTGAGCCCCATTCACCAATATCCACTTGAGAATTTTCTTAATTTTATTTTTAAGGTTTTTTTTTTAATACAAATCTTCTTGAAAACAGCTTAAGTGAGTTTTAAGAACAAATTACTTTGCTGGTGAACGAGGCCCAATGTTCCTTGCAACTCTCATAGCACAAACTGCACCACATCCTTGAGCAAACAAGCAATCCCACACCCAATTGCCGCAAAGGGAGACAGCAGTCATTCAGCCTGATGTAAAATCAAGGGGGCGCAGTTGGCTAAGCAGTCCATGCTATAAATCCAAGGTCATTTCCCAACCCTTCCCCATCTCTCTTTCCCAATCGTTTTCTGTCCCTCTCTAGATAGATAGATAGATAGATAGATAGATAGATAGATAGATAGATAGATAGATAGATAGATAGATAGATAGATAGATAGATAGATAGATAAAAATAATAATAAAACTCCTACATCCCAGACTGTGTAAACCCAGATCGCACCTTAATCTATGTGCAAAATTTTCAAGAAATTTAGAATTCGTTTGCAGTGCATCTAGTTTTATTCAGGCTACCCGCAACCTACATCAAGGGTTGATAGACAGGGGTTGCAACAAGCATGGCAACTTCAATTTTCATGCCCCTGTCATGTCACACACTCTAGTCAGATTATAAGTGGTTTGGCACATAAAATAAGTATTCTATAGGCCAGGTACTAAAATGAACAAAAGCAGAATAGGACTGATTATTTGATATAAAAATGAACCTTGAGTTTATACTAATACTCAGTGTCATTTTGCAAATGAATGTGATGTTCTACTGTTCTCTATGCTTTAGCAACACCTCACACTAAGCGACTTTGCACCATAATCAAAATGTGGAGATTTACTGCATGTCCACTGTAATTCTTTATGGTGAATTGCAAGCAGACACAAATATGAAAGCTCAATGCACTGTCACAGCACAAACACAAACTGCTTAGTGATGCTATGCCCTGCTGTACTGGTGTGGTCCTAGAGCTTAGCCATATGTCTCTCTCTGAAACAGAGTGAAACTGACAGCATGTACATGGAAGGGGGTATATAAATAGCCAGTGTCGTGTGGGAATTGACGTTGGGTTTTGAAAAGGCTTTCCTTGAGATAATGCATGTATCTTGGGTGTGTAGGCCTACAGCAAGCGAGCTGTTGTAATCTTTCAACAGATGTGTTTTATTCAATGTGAATTGTACAGCCCGTACATAAATAAACTATTTCAATATACACGTCTTGAGCCCTGTGATACATTATCTTGCCAAACCGTATCATACCAGGCTTTCAGGCTTCATATTACAGCTGTCTATGTCACGAATATAAGTGCAAATCAGGACATTTTTTTCAATTTTGCAGGTAACACCAATCACTAACAAATAAGTAATTTAATCTCAGTGTGTGTAACGTTTTATTTACAGACCTCTACCATAGCTGTCAGCAGGAGATCTATGTCACAATTAGATGATTGGGTGCCTTGCATAGACTTAGCAATCCTCAGTAGTCATTGATTTTATCCCTCTTTATGTTAAGTGTACCCTTGTTGGCCATTCAATTCACAGGCTATGCATGCAGGTTAACCAGGAGAGGTATCAGGCTCATCTCCTCTGAGCCACGTGAGGTTTTGAACATTGATCCTGGTAGATCAACCATGTGTGTCTGCGCTATGGTAAAACAGACCTAATAATATCTCTCTCTTTAACTAGAGGCAAACTGGACATAAAAAGATAATAACCTAATTTTATCTGCCGTATAACAGAGCAATATTAATGAGGCTTTGTGGTAGTAGAAGTAGTGGAAATTCATACTGTATCACATGTCGTCCTAAAGCTGGACATTTGTTTTCATAGCACATAAGGAGGTGAGGGGTGGACCTTTCATCTATTGTTTACTAAACAATTACAACCTCTATACAAAAAGGGTAACGTGACTTGAGGAAGCAGGGCTCTCCGACAAGCAAACATATCACACACAAAAACAGTCCCAGATTTCTATGAAGTCTTCTTGACCCTAAAACATAGGTTTTTATGTGGGAGCCAAAGAAAACAAACACCCCAGAGGATGTAGATGTAGAAAAACATCCTCTGACCAGCCTTTGTTGCGATCTGACAAACATCTGAAATTAGGGGAGCAATATGGGTCAATATGGGAGACAAAAATACTGCAATTTCAATGTGCATAGAAATTTCACGTGGGATTTTTTTTTATGTGCATAGTTCCTTATGATGGCTTTGAAGTCCTTGTGAAATCATGGGGAACCTGCAGAGTTCAATGCCTTAAAGTGTCCTGTGAGTCAATAGCTCTTGATTAGAGAGTGACATACATATAATATACTAGTAACCTTAATCTATACACATTCTATCCTTATAATCTAGCAAAATCGCTTTGATGACTGCATTGCATTTAGATAGATAGATAGATAGATAGATAGATAGATAGATAGATAGATAGATAGATAGATAGATAGATAGATAGATAGATAGATAGATAGATAGATAGATAGATAGATATTTTATTATCCTGTTGGAAATTCAGGCTTTCTGAAGCATTTGAATAGTATTACTGTGTTATAGCCTAGAAGTACTCTGAGATAGAAGAGCTTTAGAGTGGCTTGATACTAATTAAATGAACCCCTCCAGAGTAAATAATAAAACTGGTTAAAAGTACAACCAGTGGATCAACATTTAAGTTGACAAGTATCTTTGACAAGTATACTCCATCAGTTTAAAACCCCAGAAACTGTTAAGTTTTAGTGATATTTATAAATCAGCTGTTGAATTTATATAAAGTCAATAGGGTTTTGCAAACACATTTATCCAACCAACAGAGACATCTTGGAACATCATGTTTGGAGTTTGAGTCTGTGCTGGCCATTCCTAAATCGGGTATCAGTCAACTTATAGTTGTTTGGAAAAAGTACACCTCCTAATTTATGGGCTTTACTTTAACTGACTATTGTTACATAGAGTAAAACTGAAAATTCAGTTTTTTCAGAAAATTCAAATTATGTAGTGTAACAAAAAGTGTTTTTTTTTGTTCTCTCAGCTTATTCAAGAAGCATTGCAGGTGACTTATTTATAGAAATGCAGGCGTGCGTGTATGTGTGTGTGTGTGTGTGTGTGTGTGTGTGTGTGTGTGTGTGTGTGTGTGTGTGTGTGTGTGTGTGTGTGTGTGTGTAATATCAATGAGAATCTATGAGGTATTTGTGGTACCAGTGTCTTCTATAATGGATATTTAGCTTGATATTTTACTTGATATTATGTTAGATGAACACTATCAAATCTCACCACCAGGTGGTATCATGATGACAACTAATGATTTGGAACGGCAGAGGAAACCAAACTGAACACACACAATATCCTTTTAATAGCCTTAGGAGGCACTATCTGTGCCAACGTGTCTTGGCATCCTGTCCCTATGTGGAAATGCAAACAATTTCCACATAAATATGCAAATATAAAAATGCATGACTGAAAAATAAATATAATAAATAAAACCATGTCCAGTTGTTTCCTTATGTCATTGTCAAATGCTCAAGAGCCATCAGATACAATTTACATGTCCATGGCCTGGCAAATTACTTTTAAATAGTACATTACAGCAGTGTCTGTCGGCAGCTGGACAGTACAAGTGTTATATTCATGTGCAATGTCTATTGGTCTACTAGGACAATTTCAGTTGCTGTGCAACACATAGTTTGCCACATGGGGTCAGCACGACGGTGTTAAATGGCAACATGACAATATCCTCTAAATGAAGACAGAGTTACTGAAAGCCTTTGTTACATCCACAGTCCACAGTCCACAGTCTTAACAGCTAGCAGCTGAAGGTCATATTTCATTGCATTTAAAAATTTGTTTAGCCTAGTGCTCTTATGTTGCACAGTGCTTCTTTCAGCTCTAATAAGTTGTGAAAGATTCATGGCGACTTTCATTCCAAGGCTCTTACTCAAATACATCTCCCATGGACATGCCTCTACATTTCTCTCTTTTTCTGAGCCAAAATGTTTGCTGCTTTTCAACGACTCTGCAGAATACGGGACCACATAGCCGACCACACACCACCAAATAGGATAAATACAGCAGTGTGCTGAGAATGCTTTGGCAAAATATTAATGTGTTTACATCCAGACCACTCCATAACTCCGTTGAAAAACATTTCTTTTTTATGTGCTCATTCACTACAGAAAGTTACAAATGAGTAAATGTGAAACCCACTGTGAAGAACACTTGATGGTTTTTTAGTTTTTTCTTTTTTTCAATCTATACTGATGCTTTGGCTATTAAGCGATCTTAAATCTTCACTGAAACACAGTGCTCAGGATGTTGGCCTTTTATTTCACTCATTTTTGACTACTTTTGCTAAATTTTTGTGTAACTTTTAATATTGTAAGTTTAACTATGAGAGCAAGCACTCTTTAAGCTGTAATGCAATCCACCTTGCTCCACCTTGGTTTTGGGTGAGTTGCATGTCATGTCCACCGCTGACTGCACACACCCAATCACATCAATGCAAAGCCCTGGGGAAATAGAACACTGCAGATTAACACAGGTTTTTTTTTTTTTTTTTGGCTCAGTTTCTTTCTGTAGGGGGCACTAAAGAGCTTAAGTTTGACCAAGCATCAAGAGTTTAGTATCACAGAATCACACACTACAGGTAGAAAGAGAAGATATCTCCCTTTAGATTTCACCAGAATGTGTTCTTAACTGTCAAAAGAATGTTATTTTTATTTGACAGACTTCAAGTAAATCTGGTCCTCATGCCTGTTGACAGCACTGAGAGAGCTGAGTTCTTTTATGCCATTCAGATATGTGAGGGAGACACTGTTGCCTTGTGTCGTGTTTGTGTCCATTTCATGTATTGGAAGGAGTTGCACCGAACTCGCAAAGTGTAGTCTGAAGTAAAGGTTTTTCCTTTAAAAGGACTTTTGGATGGTGAGCAAGCTTTTTTCACTTTTGTGTTGGGCTTTTGAAGGTATCCATGTTTGAAGACAAAACATATGCTGACTCAGTCTCAAACTCTTTGCCAACTAAGACTCGCTATGTTTGAAAATGGTGCTCTCTCCTGTGGGCATATATGATGTGACAGTGTATGTATGGACAGACTCTAAAATTTAGCTGACGAGATTGGCATGGAACGTTGGAACACACACACATACACACTTAGAAACTCTCTCTCACACAGACTCAGACACACACACAGACACACATAAACACACACAGACACGTATGCACAATTTCACCACCTCCCTCTGAGACAAGGTGGGTGGGAGAGGAGACATCGAGCAGCTGTGTTTTTACACAGCCCCAGAACCAGCTCCTCCACCAAATAAACACACACACACACACACACACACACACACACACACACACACACACACACACTTACCTGTTACCAGTTCTTTGTTAAAGTGCCAAACATCTGTGGGACAACAAAAAGGTAGGTAAAGATGTGTTAAAGTGCTAATGACGTTTGTGTGTGTGTGTATGTGAGTGTGTGTGTGTATGTGAGTGTGAGTGCATGTGTGTGTGTGGCGAATAGCCTGCAGTTTGCCACAGAACAAACACCACCACCTCTCAGAATTAGGGTGCGGGGGATGGTGCTGTTTGTAGGGAGGCAAGAGGTGTCGAGAAAAAGACTCCATAAGCAGCTCTCTGTTGGAGGTGAACCCCAACCCCTAACCCCCTAACCCCTAAACTCCAATCCCCTCCTCTGGATCTACAGGAAAGAGAGAGCCCCTGGAGTGCACCCCTCCCCCCGTCCAGGTGGTGAAATGGGGGAAGAGATGGGGGAAGGGGCCAATCGGTTGTTCACTTTTGTTGTGCTTTGTTTCATTTCTAAATAAAATCAGTCAACTCTATCCTCTGTGTTACTAGAAACCTCATCAAAGATGAAGAGCAACTCACATTTTTGTCTCTTTGTCATTTATATGCTGGTTTGGATGCTTGTTTACAGTTTCTGAGTTGTGTACTTTTCATCTTTAAAAGTAAGGCCCTTCTCTATAACAATAAGTTCCACTCTAACAATTATACTAACTGAATATCTGATAAAAACTGATCTGTTTCCTCACCATATCCAACCTTTGGTACTGACAGTTATTTATCTCTTTACTTGGTATGGAGGCATTTGTCATCATGTGGTGAGAAAGATAACAAGAGTGGAAGTTGTAGGGTAATATTTTTCCAGTTGCAGCTGAGGAACAAAATCAGATTTTCAGTCTAGTGTCTAATGAACTCAATAAATGATATGATATTTGGTGTGTATCACTTCATGCTCTCCCAAATGGGCTTATTTCATTACATCTGTTACTGATGTTTAAGGAAACGCTTAAGCGTGGTATCATATCAAAGTGAACATTTTGGCAACCCTATAGTCTGATGAAAATTGTTAATCTGGATCTTGGAGGACTTGCATAGACTTATATGTTACTGTAAATATTTTTTTTCATTCATGTAATACTAAATGTAAAATGCTATTCAACAAGTATGATGCCTTGGATTTGCCTGTGGACTCTCTGCCTTGGATGAGATGTAGATTTCACTGGCTGTGACATTACTGATCCATTACAGCACCACATGCATCACATGCATTCCGTCTACTGGATCCCATTGTTTTTAAGCAATGCATGCGGATGGGGAAAAAAAGGCATGAGGAGGAATTGTGGAGATGTGATGGGGTCATTCGGCCTACTTCACAAAAAGGACGATTGGGACTGAACTTGGCTGTGAAGTGATGGGCAGCAGCCTATGCTTAGTTAAGGGTGACTGTGTGTGTGTCTGTACACTGAGAGGCTGTCCACACGGCAACGTTCCCGTTTTTTTTTTTGCGGGTTGAAAAAAATGTGTGTCCACACACGAGCCGGAGCAAAAAATATCCTCACAACAACAGAACACTGAGTGAAAACTATGTAATACATATTCCACATCTATATGTGGCGCTGTAAACAGATACAACCTGAGCCACTGGACACACCAACACCAGAGAGCGCATGCGCGTAGAGCACATACACAACTCTGTTGTCCACCATTGTTGTTTTTACCGCTTGTTGTGTGCCGGGGTCTTCACTGCTCTTCTGGTCACGTGACAGTGACAGATTGGCGACGTAATCGTTTTCAAAAAGCTGCGTATTGCTTGTCCACACAGCAACGAAACGACTGCGTTTTCAGATTTTTCCACTCTGGAACCCGTTTTCAAAAAACTTTGTTTTAGGTCACCCAAAACGCCAGCGCCGTGTGGACGCACGGCCAAAACGCATAGAAACTTCTCTGTTTTAACAGAAAAACGTTGTCGTGTGGACGGCCTCTCACACAGTGATTAGGAGCTAGATCTGTTTTGGAGCCATTTGTTGTTTGGTTGGTTAATCCATCACTCACCTGTCGGGTCCTCCCCTGAGGTATTCTGAGGTTCACACACAGCACAAGCTCCTCCCCCGTCCACCTCCATCCCATCTCAAAACAACCCCAAGAATCCAACACCCAAGACATCCCGGTGGAAAAATATTTCCTGTTTTTAACCATCTGGGTCATGCAACACATGCTGATACTTCATCTGGAGCTCAATTCTAGTATGTCATGTTCAGCTGGTCCCGAGTGGAGACCTTAGAACCTCTGACTACATTTTTGAATTTCATAACAAGTCACAAGAGAGATATCAGTGACATAATCCTGACATAAGCCCAAAATAATTACCTTAAGGGATCAGGGCTTCAAGAACTCTTGATGCTTTCGTTTGTGAGGTAGCTACCTCTCTAACAATAGCCATTGTTAACAGCACTTGAGATATAAATTGGAATTCAACTACAGATTCATTGTTCTGTCTTCACCGTGTGTCAGATTTCATTGTGTTCAAACCAAAGGTAAAGAACAAAAGAAAACAGACAGTGCTATGCATAGCCAAACTAAACCACAGATTGTCAGGGAGAAGAGAGATCTCTCTCCTTAATCTCTCAAGACTATTCTCTTATTTCAAAAGATGGAGAGGGATTTTCCTTGTCATTCTTATTTTGGACAGTGCCTTTCTGGGGGAACAATTCAAACAACTCTGTGTTGGTTTTGCCTTTAGACTGATAGGTGGACAATCAATGCAAACTGTTTTAACAGCTGCTGATTCCTTATCATTGGTTCAGACTCCATCACTGATATCCCTCTGCAGGGGAGAGGGGAGTTTATGGGTCAATGAGTCTTTTTTTTTGTAAGAGGAGCGGAGAGTGGATTTGTTTTCTTGAACCCGACAGAGATGCATCCTGACAGTGTTTTTCCTCAACCCCCACACTCAATACAAACACTCAACAATTGTGACAATAATCTAGTGGGCATTCCTAGGCTGTTGAGCACAGTTAAAAATATGAACACACAAGGAATTACCAACTTCTTAATAGTATTATTAATAAACAATTAATTAACAATTAATTAATACCACACACTTTTTACAATAAATAAAATCTTCTTCTTCTTTTCTTCTTCTTCTTCTGTCCAAATGGCTGATGCATGGATATACTGTCCTGTGTTTGTTCCCTGACAGCACATTTCATCATGGTCCATTTCAGGAGGAGCTGAGTAACTGCGACATACCTGTTGAAAGGGGCAGTTAGTCTTGCTGTGACTTATGGCGGTGGGGGTCAAAACGAAACAGTAGAGTCCTTCAACACAAAGGAGGGGCTGTGTAGAATGCAGACACTGTTGACACTGGGCGGCCATTAGTGGGGCAAAGCATTCTGGGAGAAAATGAAGCGGAAAAAGGGGAGTGGAGGCAGGCGGATGTTGATGGATGCTTTGTTGGGCTTGCCTGTAAAGTAAAGGAGGTGCTTGAGTCAAGAAAATACAGTTACTGTGACACAGTTTTAGTCTGCATTTTCTGTTAATACACTTCTGGATTTGGGATATGCTGCCCTAATTTGAAATGAGCTACTCAAGATCAGCTCCTCACTAACTGAAAATATAACGTCTGTCGTCTGTGGATTCAAGACCATGACATTATTATGTGTTATGAATGGCTTTTTTACAGGTTATTAAAGACAAGTTATGTAAGATTGTGTGCCTTAAGTTGTTAGAGAAGGTATCTCCCTCCCCATCTCGCTTTAGGCCGACAATAATTCAACTCCTCTAATTAAAACATCTTACACTATACAAGAATTTTAGGTTAATTTACCAACTTCGTAGTCGCTGTTATGGTTGAACGACTCATTATGTAGTGAATCTCAGCTCCCCTACAGTCTCTGCAAGCTGTCGCCCTGGGAACAAAACAAAACGTAACTTGAGCCTTATCAAATGTATGTGTTTATTACCTTGTTAGCATCGCTGGTTCCAATCCTTTTGTTTGTAAACAAATCCACATTTTGGCAAACATTTAGGACATTAATGTCTTTGCATAGGATACCTTGAACCATCATAACCTAAAATTGCCCAGTGGTACTCACCCCTAGTATCATTGTGTGGCTGACTGTTAAATGTGCATACCTAGCAAAGCACAGTTTAAAGCAAAATAGCTTAGATGTAGTAAATGTCATGCATTCATAAAACATAACATCTTTGGTACATTTAATAGTGGAGATTACAGGCCCGTTGTGACATCTCCTTGGCTCTTCAGGTTTTGCGGTTACTGTTCAGACCAGATTCATAAACGGAGGACTGTAGACTTCAGAACAGTTTTAAGTAAGGATAATTACACACATAATAAATGCAAAAGGGTGTATGGAGGTGAGTGAACTGTGGATGTGAGTGTGTGTGGTGTGTGTTTTATGGATACTGGAGTCTAAAGTCCTTTATCCCATGTTTTGTATTTGTACTCTTGACCTCTCAAAAATGGTGAGGTACTTTTTACTCAAAAATTTTTCAAACCTTGACAGTTTTTGTGCTCACTGGCTTGTCCAGTGACCCTCCACCACGGCCTTGCATTAACTATGATGACTCTTTGACGGGACACAGCAAATGGTCGGTTTGAGGTATCCCCAAAGCTGAGGTAATGGCCTACAGATGGATGTGTGCAGACGGACCAACCCTTGTTCTCTCACACGTTCTTTCTCTCTATCACCCTCTATCTGTTTCTCTCCTTTACACTCAATGCCTTAATATATTCTATTCTCTTTCTCTCTCTCTTTCTTCCTTTCTTATCATTCTGTTTTTCACATTCATTTCCACAGTCCTGGTGCATCACTCTTCTCCTCTCTCCACTGACATCATTGGTCTTTGTTATTTTTTTCAAGACTGGGGAGCTGGACTGTGTGTGTGTGTGTCTGTGTGTGTGTCTGTGTGTATGTGGTAATGTCTTTTGGAAGACATTTTGGCTTTTACTCTACTCACCATTCTCAGAAGATGGATTATGTTGTAGAGCATCTGGAAGACTCGTGCTCGAGTCTGCCCTCCCTTTCCCTCCCCCTGACATGATTATAAAGAGAAATCCAGAACCGCTTGAAGACACATTACTTACCTGTGAGAGAAACTGTGGACAGAGAAACCACCCCTGAAAGACGAGTTATTAGCATTTCATGATTTTTTACTTTCCATATTAGTTCAATTATGTGTTCCCAGTGTGCAGATCACTCCTTAGTAAACCATTCAGCGATAATCTGATCATTGTATTTTGGCTTGACGATTCCTCAAGTCCCCAAACTTGAATGCTGTCCAGAGGCAGCTAGAGAACAATCTGGAGAAACCAAACTACTAGAAATCACTCTCCAAAAGCTTAGGTTTCCTTCAACAATTTTTTTCAACAGTGGGCTCTAGTATGCCCAATATTTTTAAAGTTAAAAAAAAAATTATCAGGACACGTGTGCCCACTGAGGAATCCTAGATGCTTGCACATAGTGAAATGATATGTAAAGGTATTTGGTGCACCAGACTAATACATTGTTACATTGCTGACATAACCTTTAAACCTTGAGAAGAAAAAAAGATATTTAGGCTACCTCATTTAACAAAAATAATTAGGACAATTTGTATTGATTTTATTTTCCTTTATCAGGAAATGTGATTATGCATGGGTTTTCATGTCAATACTTATGACATTTCAGTAATCCAAGACCATACAAATTCAATTAATAGGGACAAAACAAAGCTGAAAAAAGCTTCATTTGGGCTCAGGTTTCCATTTACAGTTTCCAAACATAGGCCTACACTGTGGTGGGATTAACTTGTGGTATTAAATGTATTAGTTGTCATCAGACAAACCTCCAGACATGGTGCACATACTATGCATCTTACACGGGCGGGAAATAATTGGGCAAATTATTGTAAACAGATTTTTAAAAAGCAGCCATTCAGCTTTGACAGAACTATGAACATGACACTACACTTGACACTAAACATTCTTATTATTAATCAAAACAACAAGACAGCTTGATTGGATTGCATTGAGTGTGTCAATCTTCCCTCACAGCGTGGGTCATGTTCTGACTGGTTCAGTGATGTGTAGTTCCAGCAGATTAATGAGAAATTGATGGGCATGGAAAACTAGGGCAGTGGAATATGACAACTCCTACAGTAGAACTAGCTGCACGTGAGGTCATTGCATAGGCCGAACCAAAACATGGCCCCATAGTACACCAGGATCATTAACACACACACACACACACACACACACACACACACACACACATACACATACACACACACACAAAGACACACACTCTCTCTCTCTCTCTCTCACACACACACACACAGTAAGACTCCCAGAATGTGGTCTATTTTGACCAGTACCAGATCAACCGAGTTTAGCATATTTGATCTTACATCCACTTTGTCACATTGTGCTCATCTTTTAGCATACGGTAACAAGCAAGTCAAATACTATGACAAAGTACATTTGACTTTATTCAGGAACAACTTAATCCCCCCACACACACACAGTTATACTTGCTCTCTTGCAGGCAAAGAAGATTTAAGGTTTCATGAGGATTGATGTTAATTTAACAGGATTATTAGACTGTGAACAATTGGAAATAGAGAGTGCTGGAGGGGACACTGTAATTAGATTTCTGGTTCATTCAATACTTCCTCCACCATAGAGATTGAAAGCCTTGAAAATGTAGTTTTGTCATGGCTGGTACACTGAGAACCAACCAAATTGGCCTGTCATCATAGACACAATGCAGATGTATTAAATGTAGGCCACAAAACATCTGATACATACAACCAAAATCATTTACTGGCAGATACACAATTCTAACATTGTAACAACGTGTTAATAAAACTAATGAAAAGTTATGACAGACAAAGAGGTCATTTACAATAAATAACACACTTGGCTTTTCCTTTAAAGGAGAAATCTGGTGTGAATCAATCTATAGCCCTGTTGTTTGAGTACACCGAATGCTGTTGGTATAGGAAAAAGGATGAAAAAATACACCATAGCCCAAATAATGAACCTGAAGCCAACATTAACTGAATGGGCCACAGAAACTTAGCCTATAAATCTAGACGTACCCTAGCAGTAGCAAATAGTTGTTCAGCAGGTACGTCTAGCCATAAAGTCCAATTCAATAAATACCAATGACAATGTTCTATCTTTGAGGAGTCATTGGACAGGCTTAGCAAGGTAATGACAGAGCTGTCAATAGTGGCCAATAGCTTTGAATCAGCTTTAGCATCAACTCTGTAGGAGTTAGACTTGGGCTTTTCTTTGAAAAAGGCATGTCAAAGAAGGACTGCTGTTGCCGTTTTGCCAACGTACCTGTGATTGGTCGTAGCGCTATCCAGTTTGAAAGACAACCGCCGATTCCGCTCCTTGGATTGAGCCCGGTCTATTGGTTGTACCCAGTCTATACATTTTGATGTTATAGGATGGCTTGTCAGGCTAACAGAAACTCAGTTTCAGTTAACAGTTAATATTAGCTGCCAGTTTGCGATTCAGCTCTGCTGTATCAAACATGCAGCATTGTGTCTTCAAACAATATGGCTATGAATTGAATCGCACTGAATTTCTCCTTTAACAAGCAGAAAGAAGGGAACAGTGAAGCAATGACATGGGGTGGTGTGAATACTACCAATAACATTGTGTGGCCTACCAATCCACTGTCAGTTGCGGTGGGCAGAAGTGCCAAAGCAACTGCAAAATGAATGATTGTAAACTTGTTCCAACAGACATGTCTAGCAGTAAATGACGAACTGCAAGAACCATCACTGATTTGTTCCCTCTGCCAAGAAGACACCCAGCGAATACTGAGAAATTAAAAATGAATAAAACTCACTAATGGAATTCGCTCAACCGCCATACCTGTTGGTCTGCAAACACACTCCATAAGAGTGAGCTTCACTTCATATTCATGTTGTCTGGATTTGGATTTGTGTGATGGCGAGTGTGATGGGTCCTTGGTGTGAAGACCTTGTCAGTGCAAACCTCCTGGGCAATCAGCTGGTGCTGGTACTCAATGCCAGCGTCTGTCATTTTTTTTTTTGGCAGGCACGTACGTAAACCGCGAAATATGCGTCCGCATACAGTGCTCCCTTTTCATACGCCTGTGCAGTGTGGGCATAGGAGTCTTGTATTTGCTTGGGTTCTCCCTCTCTCTCTCACTCCCTCTCTCTCTCTTTCTTTCCCATAAGCCCTAATGGTCTCCAGCTATGTGGTGTATGGTTAAAATACTGACCCAATCAACAAACCCTCTCTCGCCGTCTCCCAAATACACACACACACACACACACACATTTATACACACATATTCACACAGGGGACTGGTTTGTGACTGTGACAACGGGACACTGTTTGGGTCCAAGTGCTGAAAACCCCTGGGGCATGTCGGGGGTGGGGGGTGGGGGGGTGGGGTTAAGTCTGTCGGTCTGGGAGAACGGCCTTGTTTGTTCGCATTCAAAGCAGTTAAGATTCTTCAGGTCAGCGTCATAACCTGGTTTAGATGGCAGGTAATCCTGCAACGCTGTAGATTTGTGAGGAACAGTCACCAGTAGATAGTGCGGAATTCAGATAAACAGTGTTAAACAGTTTACGTTAACTAACTCTCTATGTATAAATCAAATGAGGGGTGGTGGTAGTGGTGGTGGGGGTTTTATATATATATATGTCCTCACATAAATGTGGCTTTTCAGCAATATTCAGTAAGACCTGAATTGCTCTTTGAAGAGACAAACAGAAACTATGTGATTGAGACTTAAATTCATAGCTCTCTGTGGGAACGTTGAGTCTGCAATGCCATCCGTTGCCAAGCAATAGCAATGTCCATGTGGCATATTTTACAGAGTATACACAGACACTGGCTCTGGCAAAGGTATGCTGAGGTAAATTTTATTAGTGTAAACACTATCTGCCGCCATAGCCTGCAGAGAGAGCATATACACACACACACACACAAACTCACAGACGGCACTCTGTAAAACACAGAGAATACACAGGAATACACAGACACTTGCATAGATATTAACAGACAGAAATTTGAAAATGACAAGTATACACAAAGCATGCACAAAAGACCATACACATATTCAGTGTACCACTCACACACAGGCACCAAGACACACACACACATACACACACTTGCACAACGCCTTCTCCTCAAGTCTGTCAGACTCCAACTTTCCATCGCAGCTCTCCCATGTTTGTTCTGGCTTAGGGGGCTATACCTGCCGCAAAGCATGCTGGGACAGACACTTTTTTTAATAGCTGTTGCTATTCTGAGTATAATGACTGGCAACTGGCCACCCTGCAGAAACACTAGCGTTAGCGGCGCACAGACTGAGTGACGAGCCAACCCCGGGACGTGCTCCTGAATACCACTCTCTGCCAAAGCTCTCCGCGCTCAGAACTCGGATCAGTGCAAACTCCTCTTTGGATAGGAGGGAGCTGAAGAAATACTGGCCCCCTCAGTTGAGGCTTTCAGAGATGCCTCCGACCAACACACACACACACACACACACACACACACACAACGACATACACACACACCGATGCACACACATACACAAGGCCGCCGCGGTTGCACTCTCAGTGTGAGGTGGCATGCACGAATGCCATTCATCCATCATACCGGCTCTAGTGGGGCCAAATGAGGTGGCAACATTAGTTTGATAAATGCCTGCCACCTACTGCGTCCCAAAAAGCCTGGCATACATGGTGGAGACAGAGTTCTTCCAGCCCCATGTTAGAGCCTGTGGTTCTAATTCAGCAGACTTTTAAAGTCAAAATCTAAATAGCTCAAATTCAGCACTAGATGTTAGTTCGGATACGTTCACTCTGGTGTTCGTTCGCACACAGTTCTGAAGTCTGATACAAAAATTAAGGTCCAGCCAAGGACGTAAACAATTTCTTTACTACAACATTATTGAACTTATTGAACTTCATAAACCTGTGCCTTGTCCATTACAGTGTGGATCAATAAAGTATGTATGTATCGATCAATTGATTTATCTATCTATCTATCTATCTATCTATCTATCTATCTAAACAATTCCAGTCTATCTAGACATTGGTTCTTGTGTATGTTGGGGTAGGATGAAGTTAGGTTGCATGGTCTATATTGAGTGCATTGAATTTTTACGGATTTTCACATCTGCAGCTTTTTTTTTTTGCCAAAACTGATTGCACTCCAGACTTGTTTACTCTCCTTATTCTCTTCACAGTACTGAGTTTATTGTCTTCTCATTCTCTCTTTGCAGCTACAGTCATTTCCATCAAGAACTGGTTATTGTCTTAAAGTAAAATCAGATGTGCTGTGGCAAGCAAGCCATTACATGATATAGTTTGTAGCACTCCAGGGAACTGTTGCTCAACATTTTACTGTAAGCTGAAGGTGATGTCAGCAATATGTTAGACTTGCATCACTTCAACCAGTGTCCACTTACTTTTTTATGAAACTTTCTTTTGTCTCTCACCATGTTAAGGCCCTAGACTTTCACAAAGAACATGGATGGTAGAAGAAAGCCTCCTCAAGTTGCTCATATGCAAAGGAAATGGCTGTTCACAGGTCTTTGGCTTACGTTTGTTTCTAAAGTTGAAGATGGAGTAGGTCTGGAAAATTGCCTCTAGGTTTTCCAGCAGAGTTTGGAGAGGAGCAAACACAGACATGAGGAGATAATCTACTTTGCTGAGTCTTTGTTTTAAAGGAGAAATCTGGTGTGAATCAATCAATACTCCTGTTTTTCAAGGTCACCAAGTGCTGTCTATAAGAAAAAGAACCACAAACTCATACAACAGACCAAACAGCAAAACAGCAGCTAATGTCAATAAGGGAAATATATACAGTATTTCTGTCTCACAATGAGCTGTTTTGTTCTGTTACCGTATTTTTGCTTTACCCAAATCAGTTTTGCAACTTTCTTTATAGTCCAAACAAGTAGGCAATATTGTTTTATTGTGAGATTTGCAAGGGAACTGATCTTTCACATGAGCAGTCAACTGTGTTAGTCCCCTACGGCCTCCAAGCAACCAATAAGTATGTGCAAAAATGCTCCTTTGTCATGGATCCCTACCAAGAAACTATCTATCCCTATATCCCTAGTCTTCTGAATTATATCTGTGTGGCATCATTTTTTTTTTTGTCTGAGGTTGTGTGGATCCAGTTTGACCATATTCCCATTGGCTTGTTTGTTAGTGAATCCAGTTACCATTTTCCCCATATGTGTGGCAAGCACACAACAACTACCTGGATTGATCCATTTGACATAGCTCTCTACAGTGCCAACTGGATGAGTAAAAAAAAGTGGTTTCAAGGGCCACAGAACTAGGCCTGTTATAGATCATATAAGATCAAAGGACACCTCACCTTCTATCTAGCCTGACCAGATGTGTACCATTAACAGGAAATAATTATGACTATTGTTTTGGTGTGGAGTCCTTGTCGTCTTGGAGGTGGTAAAAGCTGAGAGACTGAGAGGAGATGAGTGAACTGTGATTAGCATTTAACAGGGAAAAGTGTGAAAGCTGTGTCACACCTAATTTTACACTTTCAAAGAACAAATAATCTTTCTCTTTCTAATGCTAAAAGTGCTCACCCAGCTTTGGAAATCCATCAGGAAAGGGAAGTCTGCTGCCATTTAAATGTATTAGGCTGACAATCAAAGAGAAACACTCTGTTGCTCCCAGATTCATTCATTCAGTCATATGTGTCAAATCCATTATATTGTCAATTAAATATTTAACAGGAACATTTGGTATTATGTTAGAATTACCAATCATTCAGCCCTAACAGTCTACAAAGATGATTCTACATGTGGCACAAACAGGCCTAATCCTAACCCTAACCCAAGGATAGGTTATTAAACACAATTTCTGAGTTAATCAAACACTTAATCAAAGTTGTGACAAGTTAACTGTAAGCCTATTTTTTTATTCAAATCTTTAAAAGCCTCAGTTTCTATCTGCTACATTACTATATGCTGGGGTTTTGTTTACACCAGCGACTGGGACTGGACCTACCTTATTACTCACAAACAGAAGCAAATAGGTTACATCCTTGCTGTTCCCTGAGCTATAGTGTAAATTGATCAAGAAAGAACAAAGTAAACTCATTAACTGTGTTATCTTTAGACGGGAATCAAATGAAAGCAACATTTGCGCGCTGTAGCTTAAGGATTGGTCTACTACGTTTCCCACAATCCTTCACTAAGACCTTTGCTCCCACCAGTGTTTGCGCGTTAACCAAAAACCAATCGGATGGCTCGCCACGGGAGCCTGGCATGTGCCTGTACAACGAAGTGAAAAAGTGTAGCCTGAAACTTTTGTCGACGGTATGGAGGAGGTCTTACGGAAAGTTTAGGCTCCATACTCTTTTAGATTTTACGGAGGAAAACAACCAAAGAACGCAGAGATCAGTAAATCTTTTCCGAGACCAAGTTCTTACCCATCGACTTTGGAGTTCGATTCTCTTCCGGATTTATCGTAGTTTGGAAGTTCGTGTTTTGGGGAACTGAGTTGGAATTTCACCGTGTCGAAAATGTCTTCTCCAACGCGGCCGATGAGGGCTGCGAAATATGCAGTTGTTTGCCTCTTACTATGGCGAGTGGAACTAATACTTGGAAATGGAGAAAAATCGCAGTCGTGTCCTTCTCCCTGCACATGTATAGATACTTTATTGGACTGCGCTCGACACAAGTTGGAGAAAGTTCCCGATAATCTACCCCTGTGGATCGAACAGTTGTAAGTACATCAAAAATCGTTGGCTTTTTGTGTCTTCTGCGATAGCCAAGGGTTTGTAGACTCGCTGGCCTCGTAACGTTTTTCTCGATTTTACTAGCATTACTGTCTGAAAACTTTGTTTTGAGACAATTGTGTTTTCTTGAATGTGCTTCAGTGCATCTTTCGTTAAGAATGTGACTTTTGGATAACGTTACGCTTGTTTGTATTCTAAGCGTTGATTGAAATGGTTCCAGTACGATGCTGCTTCACATGGAGTTGCTAATGTGCGCTCATGAGAGAGAGGCCCTGTTGAATACCTCTGTAGTGATTTTTTAGATCTTACTTTCCAGTTACGATGTTATAGGTTTGTCTATTCGTAACTTCATGCGTTGAAACTAATAATTTCTGATGTAAAGAATTTAAAGTAGCTCGCTAATCTATTTAGGTGCTTCTTGATTTAGACCACTGTCTAGATTTTAGCTTATATGGCTGGTGGGGGGTAGCATGGATCCCTAAAGAACGACAGGGTGCTTAAGGATCATGAATAAGACTTCTTGCAGGGATCCGAAGGCAAAGGGTTTGTATTTCAATCCGTCCTTTATTAAATAAACCTCAATAGTTGTATGCCACTTTAAGTAGCAGTAGTGTCTTCAAATGGCTCTACTTAATTTCTGATATAAAGATGGCTTATACTACGGACGTTGGGATTTGGAACCGATTTTATAACTTAAAGTAAACAACAAAATGCTGTTTATCTTGGCTCATATTTCCTTTAAACATCCTGCAATCTACAGTGAAATATTTTTTTCAGTGTTTTGGAATATGCCTTTACATGATGTGGTGAAATCATTGGTTGTGTAGTCAACAATTGGGGGCAAAAGGCATTACATAAAACCTACAGTTGACATTACTTTGTTAGATTGTGGCATTACTTCACATGTTTATGGAGAAAAGGATGAGCAGAGAGGAGTTACCATGACTAATTTGAGGTAAAAGCTTATTTGGTTTTAGAGAATCCCTATGTATTCTTAATTTTAAAGCTGTCTCCCTAATAATCACCACTATTAAGCCACTAATTAATTTGGATACCTTAATTTATCCATTCATATAAGAGCTGACATTTTCACATTTCACCAGCAGATTGCCTGGGTGCAGCTCTGTTATTGCTGCTTTTCTATTGTGATGGTGGAGAGCCTTAATTTATCCATTCATGTAAGATCTGAGAGTATATAAAGGAGTTTTAAGATGTCTATGTAAATATGTTGTTGTTGTATTCCCGATTCCATATATTCCACTGTGCTGTTTTGTTTTTCTGCCATTTTGAAAGACCTTTTTCATCATTTCTCATTTTCTTTTTTCTAACATTTTCTACCACTTTGTCTCTCCTTCCCTCACATATCTCTCTCTCACTCACTCACTCACACACACTAATTCTTCATCTCTGTCTTTCACACACATTTAAACTCTTTCAAACACACACACACACACACACAGTGAGAGTTTGGGGGTGGGTAGTGAGCGAGAATTCCAGGCTTGGGAGGAATAAATTCTTGACGCTGTGGCCTGCTAATTTACGAGCCTTTTTCTTGGGCACATCAGAGAAAGAGAGGGAGAGAGGCAGAGAGAGAGAAAGAGAGAGTGAGTGAGAGAGAGAAAGAGAGAGTGAGTGAGGGGGAGAGAGTGAGGGAGGTGAGCAGAGAGAGTGAGAAAGAGTGAGTGAGGGAGAGAGAGAGAGAGAGAGAGAGAGGTGAGCTGAGAAAGAAAGAGTGAGAAAGAGAGGTGAGCAGAGCGTGGCGGCCGGCCCTTTTGTTTGGCACGGCCCCTCCTTTACTTCTGCTGAATTTGCAGCTGCGCACTCAATCCAGCTATGGGAATGATTAAGGAGCTGAGCTGCCTGGACGCTGGGGTCTGCCTGTGTGCAACTCTCACACCCTCTGGAGAGAGGGATGGATGGACAGATTGAAGGAGGCAGGGAGGGGAGAATGTGAAAGGTGGGATAAGTGGGGTGAGGGGTGATGTGTACTGTCCCACACAGCCAGTTTCCCACACTCTACTGTAAAAATCCTCCTTTGAAAATCCCCAGGTTCCATGTCATTTTTATGCCCAATGACACCAGTGTGCAGGTGTCCAAAGAGACATGCAGTCTCTCAATGGGCCTTGAGCTGAAATACTAGAACTGGAGCACTTTGTGATAAAGCCAGAATGTGTCAAACAGCTAAGGACTCTGCATTGGTGTGGGTCAAGCAAAAATGTCTGCACTTTATATTGCCTACACACACACACACTTACACTTGTACATAATCTATTAGCCCAAGTGTTTCATACATACCCCACTTGAGGGAACAGACATGCATAATCTTATCACTACAAAGAGGACAGATAGCCTTGGTGTGTGTACATGGTTGTGTGTGTGTGTGTGTGTGAGAGAGAGAGAGAGAGCGAGAGAGAGACATACAGATATAGTTAGGCCAGCTTTCCAAGCGGCCCAGGAGAATGATCTCTCCTGTGTGTGTGTGTGTGTGTGTGTGTGTTTATCTGATGAAACGCGTGTTGGAGACCTCAGGAGGAAGTGGTGGTGTTTAGAAGAGCCTTATCGCTTCCCTCAATGCAGCACTCCACACACTACTCTTGGTCCAGCTGAGATGTCAGATATACACACACACAGACACAGGGGGAAGAGAAAAAGATCGAGATACCCAACACATCCTGCTTGTTGCTAACCAAAGTGCAGGTATGTCCACTTTCAGGGGTGACAAATTACAGCATTTTGATGTTTTACTTTAGACCCCCCATGTGGTAATTCTCCTCTAATGTGAAGTCTGATGGAATAAGAAAAAACAAACAAACCAAAAAGCAACCAGTCACTGAATAATGATGCATGTTGCAGATGTACTGAAATATAAGTGTATGCCTTGTGTGCCAGCCAGGCAAATAAATGACTAGCACTACCATGCATACTAACTTAAAGCAGCCTACTCAACAAAATCTTGCCTTGAAAGCATAATAGATTCACTTTTGCATTTATATGCAGATACACCGTAATGTAAACAACATCTGACTCCACAGCATGTACACAGTAATGTAATGTGATGTCAGTATTCTTTGTAATATACTTTTCATTTTGCACATTGAAGGAGTTATGCCAGTCTATATTTCCCTGCAAGTTGTAAGCCTTCATGTTATAACTGTGTGTGTGTATGAGACAAATAAATCTATTTTGAATCTTGAATCCAATATCGTTGTAACAGATTATTATTATTATTATTATCATAATTCTGTAATACACTAAAATAGAAGGCTCATACTACATGATGTAGTGTCTGTCTCCACACACATGTAATGTAGGACCAAAAATGAAAAGTGGGCCTCCGCTCTTGTCTTCTGAGGGAGTTGTTTTATTGTGTTAAGCACAGGACCCCCTGCTTGGCTGGGCACTAAAGCAGGCGTCATGCCTTGCTGGTTCCGAGGCCTGCCCAGGGCAGTGAAAGTCTGCACATGTGTGTGTGTGTGTGTGTGTGTGTGTGTGTGTGTGTGTGTGTACGTACGTACGTACATGCTCTGCTTAGCTCCACTCCCCAGGCCTCCGTGGTGCTTACAGTATTGAGGGGCTCTGGGGAAATGGTCCCAATAAAAAAAAAAAAAAAACTTGGCTTGTGTCAAAGCTCAAAACCAGGCGCTTGCAAAGTGAACAGTACCAGCAGGAATGAGGAGGAGAGGAGAGGGCAGAGTAGGCCTTGAACGATAGAGATTGCACCAGAGAAGAGGGAGGGGAGGGGAGGGGGGGGGGGAATCAAAGGCTTAGTGCTCGTGCTCACTCCTACATTGTGAATAGATTACGAGTCATTACTTTTTTCCCCACTTTTTTTCTGCTTACTCCCTCACACACAGACACACACAAACATATGCAGACACACACAAACATATGCAGACACACGCACACATGCAGACACACTCACACATAAACTCACACTCTCGCCTTTTCTCTCTCCCTCTCTGTTTCTCCCTCTCTCCCTCCTTCCCTTCCCAAGTCTGTAATGGCTTCCAGATGGGGCACTGGGGCTAGCTCGAGTGTCTGGCACCAGAGTGTGATGATGAACGGCTGCGTCAGTAACTCCACACTCCTATGGAGGACAAGGCAGTCTCTCTCCATCTCTCTCTATCTATCTCTTCACTCTTTTGCTCTCTCTCTTTCCCTTTCGCTCTTTATCTCTCTTCTCTCTTTTTGTCTTTTTCTCTTCCTCTCTCTTCCTCTCTCGTCTTTTTGACGGTCTTATCATTTTCACCCTCTTGTTGTCCTCCATTCCTCTGTGCCACTCTTCTTGGCCTGTTCTCAACTGGACTCCCTTGTTTTTTTTTTTTTTTACTGCAGAAGTAGGGAGGCAAAACACCAGCACATACACACACACGCACACACCACCACCACCCACAGCAGTGCTGCCAGCCCAGTCCACTTATCTGGTGGCCTGCTTAATATCCACATTTCACCAGCAGATTGCCTGGGTGCAGCTCTGTTATTGCTGCTTTTGTGTTGTGATGGTAGAGAGAGTAGGGCTGTGTGGTTGTGTGGGAAAGAGAAAAGGTTGTGAATTTGTTTTGGAACATTCTACGTTTTTTTTTCTCCCAGCATTGTTTTGTTTTGAACCTCGCCTAATTTGGTTATGATCGCAAAGTAGATTCTCCCATAAACCACCAAAATGCAAAAAGACTTGGAAGAAGTTTTTTTCTTTTTCTGATCACTCTCATCACACTGTCTCTCTCACTCTCACTCACTCACTCACTCACTCACTCACTCACTCACTCACTCACTCACTCACTCACTCACTCACTCACTCACTCACTCACTCACTCACTCACTCTCTCACTCTCTCACTCTCTCACACACACACACACACACACACACACACACACACTCACACTCACGCCTGCTTGTCTTTGCAGGGACCTGAGCCATAACAAGCTGCAGTCTTTTGACGGTTCCTTGTTTGGGAAACTACAGCACCTACGTGAAATGTAAGTATGCTGATTCCCCTCCCGCCAGACCCCTCAGCCCCCACACCCCTGTACTTCCTAAAACAAACAGCTCCTTCAGCACCTCTGGCTCTGTGGAGTCTCCTCTCCTGTGACAAGCCATTAAACCTTTGTCCTCTTTTTTTTATTTTATTGTCATCTACAGAAAGTTGAACAACAATGAGCTGAACGCCATTCCTGATCTAGGACCTGTGGCAGGCAACATCACAGCCCTGTTTCTGTGAGTACTTTTATGCTCTCATGTGTGTTTATCATCGTGTGTTAGTGTTAGGACTAGTGTGTGTGGACTAGTACGAGCTGTCTTTTCTGTCTTGGCTGCTTTTCTTCCTGAAAGCCTCATTCTGGGTCAACTCAAGAGGGCATGAAAGCATGTGTGTGTTGGACAGCCCTGCATGTCCTTGTTTATATTAGTGTATTCTACACACATGTTGCCGCGTTCCCTCTGCCTGTCGTCCATGTTTGCAGCATCTCTTTCCCCATCTCAGCTGCTGCTGCTGCTGCTTCCGCTACTATACGTACGAGGGAAACTGTACCGCACCACCAGAGTGTGTCGCCTGTAATTAAGATTCCTCTAGCGGCCACCAGTGTAGTCGCACTCCCCAGCCCAAGTTCTCTCTCTCTCCGTGTCTCTCTCTCTCTCTCTCTCTCTGGCTCTCTCTCTCTCTGGCTAGTTCTGTCTTGCTGAGGTCCCAAAGTCCCTTCAACCCTACTTGTGGTGTGAGAAGTAGCAACCATTAGCCAGACAGCATGTCCTGTGTCCCCCAAGAGTCAGGATCCTCTAGCCAGAAATAGTTCCATGTTGCCAAAGATCCTTTCTAAATGGAGCCACAACAGTGCAGGATTGGTCTTTTTGATGGTTTACTCATAAGATGCCATACATACAGAACATACGTCTTTGGCGCATTGTTTTGGCGGGTAGCACAAAGTGTGATACATTTGATATTTACCTCATAATCCTCTTGTCTTGAGTAATTGTGAGAAACATCTTAGTCTATTTCTCTCTAACTCTTTATAGACAGTATTCTTACATTTGTCCCTCTCTCCCATCTATACCATCAGCCAGTACCAAGAAAAAAATGACTGAAACACTGGATGCATTTGCCCCATAAAGGATTTACGTGATTTTGGGTGAAAACTAGAACACGGTTTATCTCCTACTTTACCTGCAGCCCCTCAGTCAAACAAGCCAGGACATGAGAAGAAGTCCCAGTCAGGAGGTGTGTGTGTGTGTGTGTGTGTGTGTGTGTGTGTGTGTGTGTGTGTGTGTGTGTGTGTGTGTGTGTGTTTTCGCACTTTGAGGCGTGGCCATAGCCCCACAGGTGTGAATGAAAGAGCACTCTGGCCTGCTGGTGGTTGAAAAGCCTCTGTGGCTTGTGGGAGTTTAAAATGTTTTGTATAGGCCATCTGTAATTATAATTCTGTAATTTGCAGGCACCAAGATAGGTATTTGTTTACTTGTTTTTATTCAATTGTAATGAAAAGGAAATATGTCTAAATTAATTGGAAATTCAGCCAATGACAACAAAGTATTTTTTGATCAAAATCAAGTACATATTTTTATGGCTCTTACCATCTGAATCGCTTTGGTAGAGTTACAACCCTAATTTCTTTTTTCAATTATCATCTTTAATAATCTCACTATTCTGTTAAAAGAATCGTTTAAAAGCTAGCAGCCAGCAACATTGAACATGTGCTCTGTAAACTCTTGTATTTACATGCAGTCACTCATGGCATGTTTTAATCCAAGACAGCTGGCACTAGATCACCAAGGGTCCTCTATAAAAAGAGATGACTTTCTAATGGATATGCCTTTTCATCAGCACAGGACGCTCTCTGGTGAAGAAAGTTGTGTTGATATTGCTCGCGTTCCCATGTGGAATTAATCACACTGCCACTGCTCTTGCAACATGGGAGGAAGGTCTCTCAAGAAGATCCTCATACTTACAAGGCTCTCATTCGATGTTTGTGGTTCAGCATTTGTCGGAAGCTCACTTCATACTTCCCAAGAACCTCCAAGAAGGCTCTCTTGGATGGCTCAAGGCTTGCTGTCTCTAGAGTACTCTGCGGTGATCGGTGTTGTGCATGCGTACGTGCGTACGCGCACGTGTGTGTGTGTGTGTTCCCCTTTGGTCTTTTAGTTGAGTGGTGGTGGTGGCGGCAGTGGAAGAGGCCTTGGTACTCCAGGCAAACTGACCAAAAATTTGAGCTGTCACTTCCAATCAGCAGCACCCGCTCTGCTCACCACACCCTTTGTTTTGAGAGGGAGAGGGCTCTGATGGGTCGTGTGTGTGTGTTTGTGTGTGTGAGGGTGTGAGTGAGCAGAGAAATGGTGGTGGTGGCGGCGGAGGAGGATCAAGAGGTGTTGTTAAAACCCTAAAAGCATATCTCTCCTTGGATGTATAGCTCTCTCTCTCTCTCTTTCTTTCTTTCTCTCTCTTTTT
This sequence comes from Tenualosa thibaudeaui, assembly GCA_027481765.1. Classification (NCBI taxonomy): domain Eukaryota; kingdom Metazoa; phylum Chordata; class Actinopteri; order Clupeiformes; family Clupeidae; genus Tenualosa; species Tenualosa thibaudeaui. The sequence continues at coordinate 12,659,647 of JAIFZK010000022.1, forward strand.
CTCTCTCTCTCTTTCTCTCTGGTTCTTTTGCTTGCTGGTTGTGAGTGCGGCTGAGTAAGTGTGGTATTTCCTATTGGACGGCGAACAGAGTTTTTCGAGGGCTGTCGGATGACTCCACTCTCCCTGCCGTGGAGCCTCAAACACAAGCCCAGGCTGCCTGCCTTTGTCAGGAAGAGGGGAGAGAGAGAGAGAGAAGAAAAAAGAGGGAAAGGGATAGGGAGAAGGAGAAAGAGTGAAAGATGCCATGATTTGTGTGTGCGTGAGAGAGAGAGAGAGAGAGAGAGAGAGAGAGAAAGTGAGAGAGAGAGAGAGAGAAAGTGAGAATGAGTGAGAGCAAACAACAAAGTATGTCAGAGCTTATTTGTGTGAGGCCAGGATGTGTGTGTCTGCGGGGTTGAATGTATCCCTCTCTTTGAGTGAGCCTGCCCCTTAGCACTCTTGAACCTAATGATTTTCTTCAAATTATTATTTTTTTTTTATTTTCATTTTGTTTTATCAAATGCAGACTGCTTTGAAGACTTGAGATCTGAAATTGAGACTGGAGAATTTGTTTTGGCTCACGGTCTTTTTGAACTGCTCGCTGGCAAGGAGCGGTTCTGGAATGTGCGTGGTGTAGTTTTTTTTCCACATTTTGTGAGGCAAGCCCTAAATTTTGGTCAGTGAGAAACATATGAGAAAGTGTATGGAAAAGATCACTCTGGCATCTTTTTCTACACTCTTCCACTCTCTGTCTCTCTCTCTTTCTCTCTGTCACAAACACACACACACACACAGTTATGATAAGAGATTGAGGCAGTATCATTCTTTATAATCAGAGTAGTCCCATGTTCCTAGTTGCATTTTTTTCTAGTCAGATCCAAATTAGCCCTGCAATCAAAGAACAATTTGCCAACAAACAACCTTCCTTGCACTGAGAGAAAGAGAGGGAGAGAAGTATAAAGAGAAAGAGAGAGTGATAGATAGATAGAGATAGAGAGAGGTGACTGGTGGCTCTCTGCTGTTAAAAGCAGAGGTCCCCTTTAATGGTTAAACCCCCCATAAATTCCTGGGAAATTGTTCAATTAATTAAAATGATCATGACTCAATTACTGCCAGCTGCTGCACGAGAGCCGTTTGTTTTTCCTGCAGACTCCAGGGTCAGAGGAGTCCGCCAGAGCAGCCACTATGTCTGCCTGCCTGTTTGAATAAGAACTGAGTGGCATTTGATACTCTGCTGCTCTCTCTCTCTCCCCCTCTCTTTCTCTCTCTTTCTCTCTTCCTCCCTCCCTGCCCTTTTTATTTCTCCCTTTCCCTCCTGCTCTCTCACTTTCTCATGCTCTCTCTCCCTCCCTCTCTCCCTCCCTCTCTCTCTCTCTCTCTCTGTCTGTCTCTCTCTCTCTCTCTCTCTCTCTCCCTCCCTCTCTCCCTCCCTCTCTCTCTCTCTCTCTCTCTCTCTCTCTCTCTCTCTCTCTCTCTCTCTCCCTGTCCCTCATCCCCTTTTTTCTCCCTTTCCCTCCTGCTCTCTCTCTCTCTCTCTCTATCTGTCTCTCTCTTACTGCCTTCTCTGTCTCAGTCTTCCACACTCCTTTTTCACATTCTCTCTCTGGTGGTCTCACCATTCCTTCTCCCTTTCTCCCTCGCTCCCTCTCTCTTTTTCTCACTCATAGTCCCTCTTAATTTTTGCTCTCGCCCCTTTCCTCCCCCCTCCAGCATGCCAAGGAGAGCGAGAGAGAGAGTGTGTTTTGGAGCGTATTCTCCTCTCTGATTGGAGAAGGGGGGGATACTTTGACTCTATAAGATGTGAAGGGAGGCTTAGGGAAGGCTCCATTGTAGCTGCCATCTTATTGGTTTTGTGCAGGAGTAATCATTACCGCATGGGGAAAATATGTCAAAATTGAATTTGTGCTTGTGTGAAAAAGTAATGATTTTCAGTACCTCTGTGTGTGCATGTGTGTGGCAGACGGAGTTTTCTTCTCTTTTTTTCAGCCACTCCCTCTGCCAATTTTTCTTGTGGATGGGTGTGTGTTCTATAATATTTGAAAGCATCACATACAGCAATGCCAACACACACACACACACACACACAGTGGTTTGCAGATTAGCTCCTCTGCAACTCTAGATGTGTCTTGAAGTAGAAGTCTTTCCCTAGAACACCAGGGAAGCAATCTTCTTTGGATTCCCCTATTCAGGCTGTCTACTGTCTAGTTTCTGAAGGAGTCAAAATAGCACTCAGACGACTTAGCAGTGTGTGTGTTTAGAGCTATTGATGTGTTGTGTGTATTTGATTTTGTAAAGTTTTGAGTTTGGTCTTCATCTGTACACTTGATTTTTAGATGCAAGCTGTTCATGTAGCAGATGGTTTGGAAGGCTGTTCCTCCGTTCCTTCTATTTTTTTTTTTCTTCTAACAACGACATTCAAACTGTATTTTTTTCCACCTGTACCATCGCATCTGTAAGAATACAATCCGAGCTCTTTGCAGGTGTCATATATCAGCACACCATTTGTTTTTAGTAAATAAATGTTAGACTTTGGAATTCTAGTTATGTACAAAGTTGATGGAGCAAGTTGGGAATGGGGGGGCTTCTGTGTGGGGTAAAGTTTGACACGCATTTGTCTGTCTGGTGGGCCTGCCTAAAAGCAGTTATCAGGTTCTGGTCTTATCGTCATAACTTGGGGAATTCATGTGTTATGAAAATCCCGGTCATGAGAAACACAGTCAATAAAGGTTATTATCATTGAGCTATATCACCTCTCACAAAGGTAGTCATTTTAGTCATTGTTTTACATGCTGCTATAAGCTAGCCTTTCACATGCAGCTATACACTAGCCTACTCAAAAGCTGGTGGTGCATTGACATCCCTGTGTAAGACTAGAATTGGTTTGTTTCTCAGGTATTATACAAGTCTTGTTTGTTACCATTTTTGTGTGTGTGTTGGAGTAAGCATGTGAAAGCTAGCAGTAGCCTGGGCTCAAGCACTGATGGGCTGTTCCTGAGCCTATTTAAGTAATGGCGCGTAATGGCCTTATTTGCAGAAAATTGGTGAAACAAATTGAAATTTGTGTGGCGTCGGACTCACAATGGCGCTGTTGTTTTTGCCTGTGCCTGGCCCCGGCCTGGAGCTGTCGATGAGCTGATAAGCGCCAGCAGCCCTGGAGAAGATCGCATTAGATCTCAGGTGTGTGTGTGTGTGTGTGGAGGGGGAGGGGGGGGGGATAAGAGGAGCCCTAATACAACTTCAAGAGGCATTTTTTTCTTAAAGGGCAAAAGAGGAGTAGAGAGTGAATTAGTGAAGAAGAATGAGAGAGATGGGGAGCAACAGAGTGGAGCAGAGAAGAGAAAGTGCCTTAATTGAAGTTAGAGGGAAACTACCAAGGTTTTGTCAACTTTATTATTATTATTATTATTATTATTATTATTATTATTACTATTACTATTACTATTATTATTATTGAAACCTCTGTGCTTTTGGGTATAGGGTACTAGGGCTTCCCTAGAGGATGCCTGTTGACTGCCTACATCTCTGGTATTTGTGTACAGGGCAGTCCTACCATAAGTGTCTGTGGTATGGTATTGTGAACATTAGAAAGCAGTTTGTTGATGTCCAGTTGTCCAAACTTTGTTCTTGAAAATTTGTTCAGATCTGATGAATATCTCTCTGCTTCACTTCCATGCATCTTGTATAATTTTGGATTTCTGAGTTTTCTTTATTGGCTGAGTTTGCCATCTGCTGTGCCAATGACCAACAGGAATTGTCAAATGACGTGAGATTCAGAAAAACAGAGTATGAGTGAGGGACAGATTGAGAACGAAAGATGCTGTGTGCTTGTGTGTGCGTGTGAGCGCGTGTGTGTGCGGGTACGAGTGAGTATGTTTGTGGGAGAAAGAGGGATGGAAAGAGTGTGTATATGTGAATTTTTGAGAGAGAAAAAAAAGTGTGTGTGTCTGTGTGAGAGAGAGAGAGACAGAAAGAGTGTGTGTGAGAGAGAGAGAGAGACAGAAAGAGTGTGTGTGTGTGAGAGAGAAAGAGTGTGTGTGTGTGTGAGAGAGAGAGAGAAAAAGTGTGTTTGTCTGCAAGAGAGACAGAAAGAATGTGTGTGTGTGAGAGAGAGAGAGACAGAAAGAGTGTGTGTGTGTTTGAGAGAGAGAGAGAGAGTATGTGTGTGTGTGAGAGAGAGAGACAGAAAGAGTGTGTTTGTGTGAGAGAGAGAGAGAGACAGAAAGAGTGTGTTTGTGTGTGTGAGAGAGAGAGAGACAGAAAGAGTGTGTTTGTGTGTGTGAGAGAGAGAGAGACAGAAAGAGTGTGTTTGTGTGTGTGAGAGAGAGAGACAGAAAGAGTGTGTGTGTGCGAGGTGAAAGAGGAGCCGCAGGTGGAGCGCAGCTCCTTTTGTGTGCAGGCTGGAGGCCACCGGTGCGTGCTAAGCCCTTTGCAAATCTGCACACAAAAGCTCGGCTTGTTGCTGCCCTGTCCTCCGCGGGTGGGGTTGGGTGGGTGGGGGGGGGGGCTGCCATGGCCACAGCCTGGCTGTCGACATTCCCCATCATCTCCGAAGACTCCCTGCCTTTATTTCCTGTGGAGTGTAGACTCAGGTGGATGGTGCCATGGTCTTTCTCACAGACGATCCGTAGAGACAGTGTTGGAATGCAGGGTTTAGTGTTGGTTCATGTTCACTGTTGCATTCCCAGGACATGAGCTAGGATGTCATGCCATGGCATAAGCCAAGCTGTGCCCTGGGTTCTCTGTCTCCTGACTGGTAGACATGTGCTGGCAGGACTAGCGTGCTGCCCCGTGGCCTCCTCAAGTGGGCCCCAGCCCCAGGCTCCTGTGCTGGAGGAAGTGAGTGGAAGGTGGAAATCAAGTATCCTCCCTTGTCCTTTGGCAGTTCCTTGGAGCATGGAGCGAAACCTATACCTCTGATGAAAACATATGACTGATGCTAAAAAAACACTCCAAGAGGATCCAATGAGAACCTTCTTGTAGTTCTTTAGTGGGTCAGGAGGACAAAGCTGACAACTCTTCTGCCCTGTCTCACCTTCATGCATCATTCTGTCATTTCATTCCTCCATCCAACCAACCATCCATCCATCCATCCATCCATCCATCTATCCATCTATCCAATCACTCATCCACCTTTGACTTTATTTTGGGTAGCTTACTCCAATTCAACTTAGACGGGCTTGTGAACATTGAGTAGCTAAAGAGTACAAAACAAAAAGAACAGTCTGTGTGTTTTTTTGTCAGAGATGCAGAGACTCATTGGAATCAGACGCTTTCTCTAAAGAAGCTGTAGTGTTAGATTAGATTCAACTTTGTCTCTGCACAAGTAAAAAGATACCAGTACAATAAAATGCAGTCTCACATCCAACCATCAGGTGCAAATAGTAAAGTGCTAACTGCTAGGTAGCCTGCTTGCTAGTTTGTATGTATGGTAAATGTATGCATGAACATAAGTTAAAGTGCACAGATTGCTGAAAATAAAGTGTAAACATTGTAGCTCAGGAAATGGGATCAACACTTGCACTCTGTCATACGGGAAGAGTTTGCCCTGGGGTGTGTGTTCTTCCCACTCTCAGTGATGATGCATCATGCCTCAAGCATGTCTCTTAGGCCAATCTGTGAACTGAATGAGTGTGCAGTTTGATCTGGTTAGATCAAAGATCTGCTCAGCAGATAATTCTATTGTTCGATATTTCTTACTATGCACAAGTAAGATTAGAGGTGAAATCTATCAGCGCAATTGTGGTGAGTACTGAAAAAAGACACAATCAAGCAAACTTGATGGAATCCCCCCTCCACTCTCTCTTTTTCGCTCTCTCTCTGTCACACTCTCCCTCTCTCTCTTCTTTTCTCTCTCTTACACCCTCCCTCCCACACTCTCTCCAACTCTCTCCCTCTCGCTCTCACTCTCTCCGTGCACAAAGAGCACACTGTACAAGCCCCTGTTTATAACCCAGGCTGTCCCTGCACTGCAATTTAGGAGGCGTGCAACTCAGGAAATCGCCGGCCCCTGCCGCGGCATGCTATTGCTCAGGGGATGCCATTCATCAGATGAGTAATTGGCAGGGTTTTTTTTTTGTTTGTTTTTTTTTTTTAAATACCTTGTTAGCAATTACCTTGTAAACAAAATAACACAGCACTCGAGACCCCATTGCTGACTTCGACCCACAACCAGAAGATACAGCCTCGTGTGTTGGAAAAATAATGCCTGCAAAAACTACCATGATATTGGGGCATATTTTATGATTTCAAAGCATCAGAATTGGTAGAAACACTTAACTATGAAAGTAGAAAGTGAATTAATGAACAGGAATGATCAGTAAGTGGAAAGACACTAGGTTGCAGCTGTTGCGTGCAACTACTGCCATAGCAGGTTCACTGAAATCAAGGGAGTTCAGGCCTTGGGCTTTGTGAAGTAGTTTTGAGACGATGCTTACTGGTGGTAGTACTGTTCAAGTGAGTGAAATTCAGTTGAATAAGTCTCAGCTTGAAGTAGTTGGGTGGTGTTTTGTGAAGTTGGGTGTGAAGTGTTCCCTTGTAGAACCCAGTTTGCTTGCTGTTGTTGCTTTCTTTTCCATCTTTTCGTGACAAGCTCTGACCAGGTGCGTGTGTGTGGGGGGAAATGTGAGCTTGTTGACCCGTGTTATTAAAATATCCAAACCCCTCTCTCCACCACCTCTACCCAATCCCCAGCCCCAACCCCTTCCCACCCATGTTTGGACGTAATTAATTGAGCCGCCGGTGTCTGTGTTTTCAGAGCAAGCAACAAGATCAGCAGGATGTCCCCAGAGCACCTGAAGCCACTGACAGCTCTGGAGACACTAGACCTCAGCAACAACAACCTGGTGGAGCTGCGCAGTGGAACACTACCCCCTATGCCTCTCAAGAACCTGTAAGCCCTCAAACACTCACCTTACCCCACACACTACTGCCATAACTATGGAGATTTGTTTGTGTTATTATTCTGAGAGGCAAGGCAACTGCATTTGCCCTGAACCCGAGTGTCTCTGCTTAATCTATGTTGCATCAAGCTATCTGGAATGTCATTATAGCACTGTTCAGACTCCACAGAATGGTTTCCAAAGACCCATGGTGCTTAGCCGAATGCATGCCTCCCACCTTAAATTCCCCCCAGCCCTCACCAGCCAGCCTTCCGAACCTCCATTATGGCCCTCGAAGCAACTGCTTTTGCAACTAGTATTTCGTTATAGATATGATGTTTGTGATTAATTTATTACCTGTAATAAACAAGAAGACTTTTCTTCTTCTTTCTTTTTCCTTCCAGCAGTGCGAGTAAATTACTTTTGTTTTATTTGTTTGGGACTTTATCCATTAGCTTTTATTTGAAAGCCTAATTGAATGTCGTTGACTCTGATAGGTACCTGAACAACAACCGGATATCTGTGCTGGAGTTGGGCTGCTTTGAGAACCTGTCCGGAACGCTCCAGGTTCTCCGTCTCAACCGGAACCGGCTCTCCAGCATCCCCTCCAAGCTCTTTCAGCCACCCAACCTGCAACATCTGCAGCATCTGTAAGTCACTCCTTTCCCGTTATTAGTGCTCATTTCACTGGTTGAAACTCATGCCTGTCAAACCTTACTGGCTCCTAATTGGCTGACTGTGCTCCTGCCTGTAGCGACCTAAGCCGGAATCGGCTACGGCGTATCGAGGGCCTGACGTTCCAGGGTCTTCCTGGCCTCCGGTCCCTTCGGATGCAGCGGAATGGCATCACACGCCTCATGGACGGTGCCTTCTTCGGCCTCAGCAACATGGAAGTTTTGTAAGTTCCTCCTCTTGGAGATGTTTCTTTTGCCACTTTAAAGCAGCCACAGACTTTAAATTGTTCAGTCTCTCAAATTAAATTTGAAAAGCGTTATTGAAAGTAGACATAAAATTGACCACTGAAGTTTGACACCTATGCAGCTGGGTTTTACCCCAGCGTATTTTATATTGCCAGGGTCACACTTGTTCGTAGTGTTATAATAAACTGGGTCTATTCACACAAAGGCTTTGTTTGCTTTGCTCCTAGTCATTGAAGGCTTTGTTTGCTTTGCTCCTAGTCATTGAATTACAAACAGGTATTTTTCACTGCTACATTTTGTGCTAACGTGTGTGTGTGTGTGTGTCGCAGGCAACTCGAGTACAACAACCTGACAGAGGTGAGCAAGGGTTGGCTCTATGGGCTCCTCACGCTGCAGCAGCTGCACCTGGCCCACAATGCAATCAGCCGCATCCGCCCCGATGCCTGGGAGCTCTGCCAGGCGCTCAATGAACTGTAAGTGTGCCTTTATGAACTTTTTTCACAATCTATTATTTCTCTCTCTCTTTCTTTCTTACTTTCACTCTTTCTGTCTTTTGCTCTTCCACTCTTTCTTTTTTTTACTGGCTCACTTCTATTTTGTCTTGTGTATGCTTTTTGTCTTTTGTGTTCCCTCTCTCTACCCGTTTTCTTGCTTTGACTGCTGTTCTCATTCTCTCTCTCTCTCCCTCTTTCTCTTTCTGTCTCTCTCTCTCTCTCTCCACCTCTCTCTCTCTCTCCCCTCCTAATTCTCTCTTTAACTTCCCTCTCCATCATTCTCTCCCCCTCTTGGGCACCACCCGTACCATTCTGCTGCCAAAACCCTGAGTGAGCCAACAACTCATTCCCACCACCCACCCCCTCACCTCTCCCCCAAACACCCCTCCCCCTCCCCTCCACCTCCATCCATCCCTCTAGCTCGCCACGTCACACCCACAGAAAAGTGGCTAAGGGGGCGGTCCATTACCCCCAGTCTGATGGAATACAAGTGGGGTTGAGAAATATGTCATCCCCCTCCAAACACACACACACACACACACTTGGCCCTTCAGAGCCTCTTTTGGTGTGATTATTGTTTACAACTTGCTTGTTGGGAGATTTGCTGATGAAGGGTCAGGAGTGTGGGTCTGTGTTAATCTTTTTTCAGAGGCGAGTCTGTGGTTGTTGCAAATATCTATCAGCATTTCTCTGGTTTAAATTCAGCTCTGCAAGTGAGGATGGATTTTGGTCAGTAACCAATTAGACTAGCATGTACTTTCCAGAATCCAGAAACAGGGAAACTGGGTCTTGTGTTAAGATGAATACTTCTCCATGATGCAGCCTTTGGAATTGAATTGGAAAATTGATGGATACAACTGGCCCCATTTTGTGAAAGAACTGGGGACCTGCTGCTCACTAAAGAAAGCGTTACTCTAATGAGCTGTCGTGTGTGTGTGTGTGTTCGTACACACACAACAGCTTTGGAAAATGTATCTGCGGGCCTGGAAAACACCTTTAGGAAACATTAGTGCTTATCCAGGCAGAGGCGACTTTGTGTTTTGAGTGTTTCTGACAAGTATGGTGTCGTTAAGATGAATCCCACGTCTTACTCATCTTTCTGATGTCAGAGTTAAAGTTGCCAAGAGGAATGCTCTGTCTTTCCATAAGGGCTGTGTGACCTGTTTTACCACTTCAAGGCCTAGTTGCATGCGAGTCAGGCCAAACCACCTTATAATGTGGTAGTTCACAAATGTAAGTCGCTTTGGATAAAAGCATCTGCCAAATGTATAAATGTAAATGTAAATAATTCATACTGCGTCTCTTCTGTTAGTTTGTATAGCTGAGAATGCGTAGTATCTTATCAAATATTATATTGGAGTGGGATTAGGTTAATTCCCTTTGAAATCAGAATTTACTTGAATAATTTGGTTAGTAACTACAGAGACCTTGGCTTATACCTCACAGTGTCTGACTTGTGGTTTGTATGGTTTTTGAACTCTCTCAATCTGTGGCTATTCTCTTCTGCTAGTGTTCCACAAGGTCTCCCCTTGAAAACAAATTACAAACGCGCCAGACAGACATTTTAATTGTTTTTATTGGCACCTTGTCTTCCTCTCGCTAACCTAGCATGCCTCTCCCCCTTCCCTGTTCCAGGGACCTGAGCTCCAACCACCTGACCCGGCTGGAGGAGTCCAGCTTCGTGGGCCTCAGCGGACTTGACCAGCTCCACATCGGCAACAACAAAGTCAGCTTCGTCGCCGACGGCGCCTTCCGAGGCCTCACACGGCTACAGACCCTGTGAGTAAAAAAAAAAAAAAACTTGGAAAATTGGCTAGGGAGCTACAGGTCTTTTGTTGGTTCAAGATTTTTTGCTCCCTTGAGCGAAAGTCTTATGTTTGAACCAGTGGGGTGGGGTCGAAAAACTGGGTCTAGGAGTTGATGGGAGGGAGTTGGGGTCATTTTATAAATTTCCAGCACGGGATAGAGGAGATGGGGTCTGGGGGATTTTGCATTTTCCCCTCAGTAACCCCCCCCCCTTTCCACCTTCCACCTCACCTCTCCCTCTCTGTCGGCGGTGGTTGAAATGTACCTCTGGTGTTTGTTTTGGTACGTGAGGCGGGTTAGTGCACTGTGGTTTTCTCCATGGATGTTGGGGAGGAAAAAAAAAACAAACCTCAACGAAAAACGAATTGCACATGCATAACCGAGACACTCACAAACTCACTCACTCAGTCACTCACTCACCCACTCACTCTGTGTCTCTCTCTTTCTCTATCCCTATCTCTTTTTCTGTCTGTTTCTCTTTCTTTCTGTCTCACACACAAACTATGAATCCCTCAATAACACAGACAGACAGACATTAGCGTGCGTACACACACACACACAAGAACTAGCCTTCCTTCCTCCTCCCCAGTTTTACCTCACTGCTTCAGTCCCTTTCCTCTTGAAGGCTACAAACTGTCTCCCTCCATTTTGTCCTAAACAGAACCAAATGTTGGCCATGCATGAGGGGTCAGCACAGGGCAGGTGTTCAGAGGTGGTGCAGGGGGAGGGAGTTAGAGGCAAGGAACACTTAGATTGGGGTTGAGGGGGGGCTCTCACCACCCCACCCCTCACCCCCCTCTCCAACTACCTAAAGATCCAATCATTTGTAAGCAGGCATGGAAAGGGAGAAACTAGCTGTTGGAAATAATTTAAGGAGGGAGCAGGGGTAAGTGTGTGTGTGTGTGTGTGTGTGTGTGTGTGTGTGTGTGTGTGTGTGTGTGTGTGTGTGTGTGTGTGTGTGTGTGTGTGTGTGTGTGTCGTCTGGTTGGCTCCTGCCACTCCAGATTGAGAAAGTAAAATTCCTACCGTGCGTTTGGTCGCCCCACCCTTGTGACAGACCCTCTGATTTCACCGACTTACTGCACATCTGGGTTGTGCCAATTAGAAACTCTGTGGTTGACTGAAAGTTTTTTTTTTTTTTTATTTACCTATGTGGACTACATCTGGTGTGAACCTTAGCAGGGTTTAAAGAATTACAACGTACCTTTTGGTGAATTAATTATATTATTATCTTGATGTGTTATTAAAAGATGAACGTTCTAGTGTGAGCTGCCTAACGTTGTTTCAGTTGGCTACTGAAGTCTTAAACTTCAACTCCTTGGAAATACTTCACATTCTGCAATGTTACATTTTTATTCTCTCGAAGCGGCCATGATTTTTGTTAGTGTAACAGGAAGTACTTACGACCTTGGAAACAGCCTGAAAAGTATTTGATAAGCAACGTCTGAGTATTCCTTTGAGAAAGAAAAAGCAATTGTGCGGCACTTTTTAAGACCCACAAAAAGCACCCAGAGACTTCCGACAGACAACATGGGCCTCCTGGAATTCCTCTTTACCTCACTGGCTCTGTTCACGCGAGCACAGGGGCCGTCAAAGACTTCTGAAGGCAGCATGGCTCTTTTTTTGGGGTGTGTTTGGGGTGTGGATTTTAACAATGTGGTCGCGCTTTGATCGTTCGCAGGGATCTGAAAAACAATGAAATCTCGTGGACCATCGAGGACATGAACGGCCCATTCCGTGCACTGGACAAGCTGAGGAAGCTGTGAGTGTTTTTTTTTTTTGTTAATTTGTATATTCTTTTCCCCCCAGATGTGACATATTAAACTTTGAAATGAAATTAGAGATGTTAGTTATGTACTGAGGAATGCTGTTGACCATAGAGGAAATGCTTGTCTCCGTCCAGGTTCCTGCAAGGGAACCGCATTCGCTCAGTCACCAAGAGTTCCTTCTCTGGACTCAAAATGCTGGAGCACCTGTGAGTATTTTCACTTTTTTTCTCCCCAGTAGTTCTCCTAATATACCTAAAACTAAATATGACTCATATGTACCCGTAATTTTCCCTTTCAGTCCCACTTAGCTCCAAAAGAAATATATTTATTTCATAATGGAAATAAATATGTTGACCCGGTTAGGGTTTAAAATACAGCATATTTGCATATATGAGCATAGCTCAACTTTTTCCTAATCTAAAAATAATTGATAATAGCGTAATTATTAGAATAATAGCATAATAGCGTGTTGGTAGTCCAGGTCACCTGGAGACTTATTTGTTAGTGTTTGGTGATATTTGATTGGTCTTGCTTGACTTTTGCTGTCATGTTTTCCCTTAACACAGTGACCTGAGCAATAATGCCATCATGTCCATTCAGGCCAATGCCTTCTCTGAGATGAAACTGCTGACTGAGCTGTGAGTTCACAACATCATTTCTCAGCTTTACCCCACTTCCTCTGTCAATTCTGTGATTCAGCTCCTGGAATTGGCCCATTTTAATTCTAGATTCAGTCTTGGTGCTGATACTGACGTTCATATGGCCATTAACTAAAGTGCCATACTACTGTACTACTAATATTACTTGTGTTTCTTCTTGTACCACTGTCAGAGTGAAGTCTGCTTCTTGCTGAACATCATTTAGTTCAGTCATGTTTACAGTCTTTTTCAGACAGATAGCTAATTTTTGCTTTGTCTTTGCTTTGCTTTATGTTTATTTTTCTGGATTCAAGATAAACAATATTCCGTCTTGTACTCATTCTGATCTTGGTCCTCAAGCCAAACTTCACATTTTAATTTAGTTTTTAAATCCTCTCTCTTTTTCTTCTCTCTCTCTCTTCCTCCGACAGCCACCTCAACACATCCAGCCTGCTATGTGACTGCCAGCTGAAGTGGTTCCCTCAGTGGGTGGCCGAGCATGCCTTCCTCCCACTGGTCAACGCCAGCTGTGCCCATCCCCAGATGCTCAAGGCCAAAAGCGTCTTCGTCGTCAGCCAGGACCAGTTTGTTTGCGGTGAGTTCGCCAGCGCTGGCCGACTCACTAGCGCTCTTGCTAGCGGCTTGCTCGTTACTGTTCAAACAAACCCAGGAGGGTCTAGGTTGAACGTTCTTTTTTTTCCCTCATTCGTTCGTTTGCCATCCAAGCGGGATTAGGGTCTGGGCTGAGAGAGTGGACATGTCCACTCTTTTCCACCCTTTCCCCTTCAGGCTTGTTTGAACGGTCGCTGTTGCAAGACTCCTTTGCGCTCGCAGGTGGAAAATGTGTCATGGAAGGTGCTGGAAAAGCAGTGCTTTTTCTATTAGCTCACAAGGTGTCTGGGGAGAAGGTGGGCTTGAAAAACATGTTTATTTTCCTCTGTGCGGTGTGTCCGAAGATATTATTTGGGACACTTTTTTAGGTCAAGTTCATGTAGACCCAAAACTGTGAGATGATTATGCGCATGTTTGGTGTATTTTTCTGAAACCCTGGGTTTTCACTTTGTGCATGGCTTATAGATGACTCTGTCAGTGTGGCTTGTGTGGATTCAGAAAAGGCTATTTTAATGTAGTTGTTTGTTTGCATGTTTTGTGTGTGTTTCTGAAACCATGTGCTTACAGTTTTTTCTTTATGTGTGTGCGTGTGTGTGTCTTTACAGATGACTTCCCCAAGCCTCAGATCACGGTGCAGCCCGAGACCCAGTCAGCCATCAAGGGCACCAACGTGACCTTTGTGTGCTCGGCAGCCAGCTCCAGCGACTCGCCCATGACTTTCGCCTGGAAGAAGGACAACGAGAATCTGAACGACGCCGAGATCCACAACCAGGCGCACGTGCGGGCACATGGCGGTGAGGTCACCGAGTACACCACCACCCTCCAGCTCCGCTACGTGGAGTTTGACAGTGAGGGGAAATATCAGTGCGTCATCTCTAACCATTTTGGCTCATCCTACTCCAACAAGGCCAAGCTCACCGTCAACAGTATGTACCAATTTCAACATGTTTTAATTAAGAATATCACCATGCATGTGTATGAATGCTACGTGTGTTTTTCTTTTAGAATTAAGGTACCAGAAAAACTAACTCTCCTTCAATATTTTGTGAGTTAGTTGATGATGAAGATGATCCATCCGTGATGTAAATGTAAGCTTATTTCTTGCCTAAAAAACTAGCATTGAAATGTAGCTTAACAGTACTTTTCTTCAACAGTGCTGCCCTCCTTCACCAAAATTCCCATGGACCTGACCATCCGAGGTGGCACAACTGCCCGACTGGAGTGTGCTGCTGTGGGGCATCCCTCCCCTCAGATCGCCTGGCAGAAGGATGGAGGCACTGACTTTCCCGCTGCCCGTGAGCGGCGAATGCACGTGATGCCAGAGGATGACGTGTTCTTCATCGTGGATGTGAAAACGGAGGACATTGGCGTATACAGCTGTACTGCTCAGAACACAGCTGGGGCCATATCTGCCAATGCTACGCTAACAGTGCTAGGTAAGAACAAGCTGATTATTAGAACTAATGAAGATGGGGCACTCTACGCATCAGTACTTACAATCAGCTGTATCAGGTGCTTCTCAGTAGGACTGAGGCCATAACAAAGAGGAGAGAATGGAGTACATTAAACAGTCTTGCAGTCTTTTTCATTTGTGCAAACAAAAGACTAATATTTCGACACACTTTTTTTGGCAGCGTCCGACTGTGTGTCAAAACATTTTTTTGCACAAATAAAAAAGGCTGCAAGATTGATTGTGTTCTCCAGCCTCTCCTGTAGATTATTTGAACTGTTAGAACCGTGAACTGCTAAAATATATTCTCTTGTTAACTGAACATTTTCATTAGCGAGATTAAGACTTTGAGGAGTGTCAACTTGGGCTAACCATGCAAAGCAATATAAAGTCACCAATTTTCCAGTGTGCTTGTGACTGTCTTCTTTCTAGTTTGACGATTGCATTTCTCTTCCCAGAAACCCCCTCCTTCCTGCGTCCTCTGACCGACCGAACAGTTTCTAAGGGCGAGACGGCTGTGCTGCAGTGCATCGCCGGGGGTAGCCCCCCGCCCCGCCTCAACTGGACCAAAGACGACTGCCCGTTGCTGGTCACCGAACGACACTTCTTCGCCGCTGGTAACCAGCTACTCATTATTGTTGACGCGGCCGAGGGCGATGCTGGCAAGTACACGTGCGAGATGTCTAACCCGCTGGGCACCGAGCGTGGGCACCTACGCCTGGCCGTACTGCCCAACCCCAACTGCGACTCTAGCCAGCCACTGCCCACCTCCACCAACCCAGACGAGGACGGCTGGACGACGGTTGGCATTGTGATTATCGCGGTGGTGTGTTGTGTGGTGGGAACCTCGCTCGTGTGGGTGGTGATCATCTATCACACACGGCGACGCAACGAGGACTGTAGTGTCACCAACACAGGTGAGGTTTTAATGAACATTTTTTGTACGTAGGACTTCATGCAAATTATAGGGTACAGACAATCATGTTGACTTGCTGTCATTAAAATTCCTAAAAGATTCGTAATTAAATATGTTGTATTTTTCACTTTCCATAGATGAGACAAACCTTCCAGCCGACATTCCCAGTTACCTGTCCTCTCAGGGAACCCTAGCAGACCGCCAGGATGGTTATGTTCCATCAGAGAGCAGCAGCAACCATCAGTTTATGGCTCCCTCAATGGGCGGCTTCTACATGCAGCCTAAGGACATGAATGGTAAAACTCAGATAGTTCATCTAAAAATAATCTGCCATACTAAGTAGATATTTTAAAAAATAAATAAACTAAAAATAATAATGTTAAAGGAATTAATGTAATGTGCTGTTGATGTCTTTCAGGTCTTTGCCAGTTGGATACAGGAAGTGAAGCAGACCTGGAGGCGGCCATCGATCCTCTGCTCTGCCATTACCAGGGCCCCATTGGGACACTTCTCAAACAAGGGAACCTGTATGGACCTGACGCTACAGACTTGGGTCAGGACATGTTCTCAGGTAGATATCTGTCTTTCTCTTTCCGTTCTTCATCAGTATGTTTTCTCTCTGACTCCCTTACTCTTCTCTCCTCTTGTCTCAATTCCCCATCTTCTGCTCTCTATTCCCTCTTAATGTGGTCACACATCTGATCCATCTATATGCGCTTTATCCTACCCCCTCATACCCCTTCCATGCACAAGTAGGCTGAGAAACAGACACAATTTCACTGCATTTTTACACTCAGTATTTACATGCCCGACAATAAAATTTCCTTCTGTCTTTTTCAGTAGATCACATGTACTTAAATGTTGTACAAATGTTAAATAAACCTCAGCGCTACCAATAGCATTAGCTAAGCGTTTTAATAGCGTGCTTTTGCTTACCTCTTTGTCCTCCACCATCACTGCCTTTCCTCCAGGAGCTCCTACTTACATGGACCAGCGACCCATGTGCATCGATTCCTACAGCGGTAGCCTCAGCAGCTCCAAGAAGAGGGACTACTTTCCCTGCCCATCCGGCCTGGGCGATTCCTACGATCACATGGCCTCTAGTGTCCTAATGCAGCTGCCCAGTGCAAGTCTGCCGGGGACGCTGCACACTTCAAAAGATGGTGGTGCCCATCTAGCGGACCAAGACTGCAGTGATTACAGGCGGCCTCGACCCACTTCCAATGGGTTCATGGGTAAATTTGTGTCTTATTTTTTTAGAAAAAAAATAAAAAACTTTATGTAACCCTCTGGCTGACTTGCAGGTGTGCTGTTATCTTGGCTCTGTGACTTGGTACCTTATGAAACCTTTGCATGAAGGTATACTCTAAAGATCTGTGACTGAGACAACAGGAAAAATCACAGGCTTTTACAAGCTTTGAGTAGCCCAAACTGACATAAATTGTCAGAAAGTGTATCCTTTCCTTTGGTGTGCTGTGGAGTTCAAGCATCCATTACACTCAGATGTATTTGGTATGCACAGACGTTAACTCAGTGGGTCAGACAAGGATACCATTTGAAGTTTTTCAGCCCCAAATGCCAAGAGATAAGCTTTTGAGGACTTGTGCAGCCAGCCACCAAACGTGCGTCACACCCCACAGAGTTCATTTCATTCCCCCATGGGTAAAAGAACTAAAGACCAATTCAGAGAGGGTTTTGCTTTTTCTCGACTTGAAATCCACCACATGTGTAAATCCATGACACACTGACACTAAGCTCACTGAAACTCGGCAATGAATTGGCCATTAGCATTGCAATAATCCGTACAAGTCAGAGCAGAGACGTGGTTTTGTGAGCTGAGCAGTTTAATCAGATTGAACTCTGTATTAGATCTTGGTCCAACAACACTTGGATATGTGAAGTTAGTTTAGTTTAAGGATCATATGTTGGCAAGTCATAACCATAAGTATGTATTAGAACTGGGTAAGGCCTGTAGTAAGCATCATTACACAAACTAGCATTGCAATATACTGTAAGAAATTATCATTCAGGAATAATAGTAGCATATCTATGCAGTTCATAAGGAGTGCATAAACAATCTATTTTGACCCATACAATATACCAATAAACGTATGGTCAGTTGATTGCTTATTAAGGATTTAGCAAGGGAAAAAAGATATTCTCTGATAAAGACCTAATACATGTGTAATTATGTTTAATACAGATCTTATTAAGCATTCATACATAAATTAGCTATGTATTAATGGCATTTTCCTTAAACTAAAGTGTCTCTGTTGAATCTGTAGTTTTACAACAGGCTTTGGTAGTACAATGTAGGTTACATAATAAATCTACCAGTTTACTTCAGCAATAAATCTCACTATAACCATTGTATATTATGTGCCTGAAGTTTACAGCCACTGTATTTTTTCATAATATAGGCTGTCTAGCATGTCATATTAACAATGTTAAATTTTCTCAGGTACATTCGGGAAGACCCCATGGAGACCTCAGAAGCAAGTGTATCCAGGCTTCACAGCAACCGGGGTGACTCAAAATGGAGTCACACTCCACGAGAATCCCTACACCGCCCTGGAAACCGAACCCAGCCCCGAGATAGACCAGGAGCCCCCAAGGTATCAGGACGCCATGCAGGACCAGAGCCACGGCATCTATGAGCAGCCAATCGACATCAGCACAACAGAGGGACAGTTTCAAGGACCTTCACAGGCTAGCACGTAGCAACATTGCTATGTTTAACCAGTAATTCACCCCCCCCCCCCCCCCCCCAAAACACACAATGGGACATTTTTGAGCTTAGTTTTGACAGAGGGCAAAGCTGACCAAAAAGACAGACATGCTACCTCAGTATGGACTCTTCCACGTACGGACCCTTTTTGTCTTTGTGAATGGATGAATGGACAATTCCATGGATGAAAACGTTGTTGTCTTTGAGAGGATTACAGTGACGTGTTTGGACCTATTTGTCTTGGTGGAAGGTTGGACATTTCTATGTATGGACCTTTTGTCATTATGAAAGGATGAATGTAAACTGTTGATAAGAAACCATTTAATTAAATGCAGACCATATTGGGGTATAGTAATAAGTTTTTTTTTTTACTTTTGGGAAATGACATCAATACAAGATATTGAATATATATAAAAGTATATATACATTTTTATACAAAGTCTAAGTATATTTTGTAAATTAATAGTGTACATACAAGCCATTATTTTTGCTTACTTTTTTCCCCGAAAATGTAAAGTTGTTGAAATGTTGCAACCAAGTGTATCCAGTTACTCATGCTTAAGCTATTTGCTGAGTGAAGCACCCTTTGCACATACCCATAACCCAATAAAACACCATACCATGTGCTGCTAAGTACATTCATCTTGCTGTGATTGCCAGTTTATTATCAACTTCTGTTAATTTTTGCCTTTTTGTTTTTCGTACATTATTACATGCACTTGCATTTTGGAGTTGGGTTATTCACCCTCCTTTTCCAGAGCCGTAAACTGTGGGTTTGATTTAGGGTTACGTGTAAACGTATCTGGATATTTTATAAATAGATATATACTATTTTTTGTATCTGTTCAGGTCTTTCGTTTACACGTAAATAGTTTTAGTCTCCTCAGACAAGATATTTTTCAAAATGCTGGACTCTGTGGATACGTGCAAATGCAATTAAAAATATCTGTTTAAAAAAATACCTATGTGTAAACAGCACTAAAATTGGGCATTCAATTCTTACCAAATCATTGTTTATAAGGTCACTGAACAGACAACTTTTGAATGCAGTTGTTTACTCAATGTTCAACCTAAGGATAACATGTCCATAAGGTTAAACACTGATGCCATCATGGTTGATTGATTGCACTACTCTGTTATCATATAAAGCCCACCCCATGCCAAATAGGCTATTTTGGGCTTGTTCGACATGGCTGGGTGGCAGACAGGCTGACAAACTGGCAAACTTTTATCGCTGGGCAAAAGCCCATTCAATAAACAACATCATGGACTTTTGCGCAATGAGAAGGCCTCATTGCCTTCTAGAATACATTGCTTTAAGCCAACCAGACAGACAGACATGTCAAATGAGCCTTTTGATTGGTGCCTGTTTTTTTTTGGTGATTCAGCTATGCTGTAAGTAACATCATGGGCTTTTGCCCAATGAAAAAGCCTCATTGCCCTCAAAAATGCATTGTTTTAAACCAAACAGACAGACAGACATCTTAAACGAGCCCTTTGATTGGTTCCTGGGTTTCTGGTGATTCAAACAATTGGCTCAGCTCTAGACTGATCTACAGAGCAAATTCCAATTTGACAGTTAAGTTTGACAGGATTTACCCAGGCTAGCTCCATGTCTCCCAGCAAAACAAGACAGGAAGAAGTCCTTCCTAACCCTAAACACTTAACTCCTCAAAGACTAAACTCGCCTGAATTAACCAATCATGAGATCGATTCACCCTGGTTAAGTCTTCGAGGGTTAGTGTTAGGGCATAGAGGGGATATTGGGATTCACCCAATGAGGCTCTTAATTTCAGAGGTCTACCACAAATGAACTTAGCTTGGCTTGCCACTAAACTACAGGCTTCAAACAACTTGTCTTCTAACTTAGCCTCTTCAGGGACACCTCCCTGAAGACACACTTTGTTTTTACCCAAATTAAAAGTTGCATGGTTCCCACACAATTTAACGCTCAGACATGTTTGGCATAAATAACATTGATAACTTTTTTTAAAATAGTATAGTATAATTCTACAACTTACTGGCACAGAACTAGAGTTGAATAGTGGAATTGCATTCTGTCCAGCTGATTTATCAATAAACTGAATAAGATGCGTACCAGTGACTGTTGTGATAAGATGTATAAAACTTTTAACAAAGATTTCGACTTCTTCCCCCTGACTAGGAGCTGTTATCCTCAAAATAACATTGACCCTAAACTTCTAAATGCTAAGTTCTTTGTACTGCAGATCCTTATCAAAATATTTTAAGTCAGTGCATCTTGGTTGGCTATGGAGGATAGAGTGCTAGGGCAAAGTCTTCTCCACCAGTTTGCTGCCCTCTCCCAAGGACAGAGCGGCCGTTCTTACCCTTGTCCGCTGTCCTTGGCAGGGCCTTGTTGACGTGTTGTGGCCAGTGAGGTTGGCAGCATGGGGGGTGGCCTCACCCTACGCTTCCACTTTGGACCTCCAAGAAGGCTAACCGGTCGAATAGCCTCCATCTACCATCTCGACCTCCCACACTGCTGCCATCTGAACCCTTGGCGCAACTAGGGACAGTATTCAAGTGTGCGTGTGTGTGGTGGGTCTAGGATGTGAGAATATACTGTTGAGAAGAGAGAGAAAAAATGATTCCTCCTCCTAACGTCCTAGTGGAGGAAAGAGGTTGAGTCTAGGAAGGGACTTCTGAGCCAGAGGCTGGTTGGAGAGCCAAGAAGCAAGAGGATCAGGAGATGGTCACCTGATGAGGTCTCCTGAGCTTTTCTTAGCGAGGAGCGAGAGGTAGGGGTGTGTGTGTGGGGGGTAGTCAAGCCCACCTGCAAACTCAACAAGGCATTCTGTTCATTTCTCTGCATTTCAGCTCCATCTGAGTGACTCACTCTCTCAACAGTCTTCTGGCTCACGCATCCTAGAAGGTTTGTTTTCCCAGAGATCATCCCCCCCTCCCTCACTCTCTCCCTCATTTTCAGCATGGAAAGGAAAAGGTGTGCAGGTTGGTTCTCTTGGAACCGAGTTTGTGGCCCGTCTCGCTCCCAACTCCCCGCCCCACTCCTGTCTGAAGCATGCAAGCTTAGTGATTGCTTCTCTGGGGCGAGGGGTCTCGGCAGGTAAACGCGCAATCTAAACAGTCTCCGGCGCCTCAGCTCCGAATTTTAAAAATGTGGCTGTCATTTCATTTCCAGGAAAATCTGCCTTGTGTTTGAGGGGAATTTAAGGATTGCATCCAACGAGGTGGGGTGTTCGATCTTGGTAATACATGCTAATGTAAACTCCAGACAGCAGCCCACCCCCATCCCCGCCATACGCACACACTCACACACACACACACACACACACACACACACATCCCTCCCAGCTATGAGGATTAATTTGCTGTACCTTCCCCAGCCACGCTCACATTCTGCTAACAGTAAATTTAACCCCCGTGAGCAAAGGAGTGGAGAGAGTCGTAAGCCATCCGTTGGAAGTGGTGCCAGAGATTTAGCGAACGCGGGGATTAGCCCAAGATGGAGGAGCCACACACACACACACACACATACACACACATACACGCACACAGCCAAAACACCTGGGAGCCAGCTGCTGATGCAAAGAGTGCTAGAAGACAAAGCTCAGCATTCTGAGATGCCGGTTGCCTGTCTGTGTGATCCCCTGTGTTGACCTACTGGTTCTCCAGAGCCTCAGCACTGGGTTGATCAAGGACTAAAGAAGTGAAAGAGAAGATCTAACCCAAATAGGTCAGATTTAGCATTTGTTTTGTTTTTTTAATTAAAAATTCTCTGAAAAAGGCAGTTATCTTTTGTCTTCATAGTTCAAGATCAGTCAATCGCCATGCAGAATTTAGACATGTTTGTTCTGAAGAGTTTGTTTAGGAATTTTAGAGTGGTTCACAGTCAACTGAACAACAAGTGCTTAATACCTTGCATATGGGTGGGGAAACTCATCGACTTTTAGCTCATCTCAACAATGCTTCTTTTAGTGTTTACCGTAAAGTCATGTGTGTGGACGTGATTAAGTTCCAAACAGTTTGGTCCAACCTAAGACAGTTTATTTATGCATGGTTCTCTGAGCACGTTCATCAAACAAGTGTTATCCAGAAACAAATTGTGCCCCAAACAAGGTGGATGGGAAAACAAAGGGGGTGGGGGGGAATCAGATCAAAGTGAAAATCAGAGTTGCAACGTTTTGTTCTAGGGCTGTAGCCAATACATGGATTCCTCCCAGGGATGGGGGTGGTGGAGTGTGTGTGTGTGCGCATGTTTGTGTGTGTGTGTGTGAGGGACAGCAAATGTGGGGATGGGGGTTGGGGTGGATAGTTAGGAGTTGTACAGCCCGGATTCCAAAATAATTTCCTGTCTTTGATTTTGGCTCCAGAGAAACAAGACAGGAAATCAACAGTTCTTCAGACCACCAATGACTGATTTTTCCCCCCTCATCCCCTGCCCCTCTCTTCTACTTACTGCTCTGATCAGAAATCAGCTGTTCCTCATGTCTGACCCAGACTGTTGTGTCAGATGAGGGGAAAGAGCTGACGGCCACTGATCACAGGCCTGTACTGTAGTTTTGAAGCTCCAGTTCAGTCTCCACCCGTATGACTAAGCACAGAAAATGAATTTACCATGCCAGAGCCTTATCTCACTGCCAGACACTGGGAATTTCGTAGCTAATTTGCCTTCATTGATGCCAGATGTGGCAGGACCAAGACAGATGTTAGTGATATTCGATGGCCGCCGGGCAGTCCGGCTGGAATTGTTATTCTTTTGTTGTGAGTCCGAGATGTTCTGGAGAAGAGGGTGAGGGTGGGAGAGGGGGTTAGGTTAGGTTAGGAAAGGAACCGCATTTTTTGTACTTGTTGAGTATAATACAATTTTCCAGATTCTTTTGGTGAGTGCTTCAGGAACGTTGAGGGTAAATTTAAATAGCCTCAGCAGAACTTGAAGGCCGTAGCCTTTTTGTTTTTCAGCATTTTCTAGTTTATCGGGTCAACCCATGCCTTTATAACTCCGCCACACACACAAAAAAAAAAAATCTCAGATGCATTGTTGGCAAGTTCACTCTTGCCATTGCCTTTTCGTCAAAGCTGGAGTAACCCAAAACCACAGCTCAGCTTTGCCAGGGGGAGTTATACGCCCTGATAGCTGCTCATCCCTCACTGTACCATAAAACGCAACAGAAGACGATCTGCTGGAGTTCTGGGACAAATCAGCTGCCGGCGCCGGGGTAAGAGGGGGTGAATGGGGGTGTTGGTGGAGGGGGTGGAGGCTGGTGGTGTTCGGGAGGTTGCAAGAGAGCCACCAGTGTCTTCTGGGTCTGATGGAGTCAGTGATGGAGCTGTAGTGCTGTCGGGCCAAGGAGGGGGAGGAAAAAAAAAGGTTGTGTGGATTCTGCCCAGTAGTACTGTAACACCTCCAGCTCCCCAAAGCTCCGACGAGGAGTCGTGCCAGCCGTGAGACGCCTCTGTGACACTTGGCATAAACGCCCTCATCACTCACACATTCTCTCACTTTCTTTCTGTCTCCCTCTCTCTCTCTTTTTCCCTCTGTCTGTCTGTCTTTTTGTGACTTTTCTCTGATGTATACACATACTCTATCTCTTGCTCTCTCTCTCTGAGTTTTCTGTTCTATATACACATACACACACACTCTCTCTCTCACATCTACCAACACGTCTCTGCCTGTCTTGCTCTCTCACTTCTGTGTCTCTCTCTCTCACACATTTTCTCACATACACTCTCTCTCTCTCTCACACACACACACAGACACATACGAACATACACATATACACACATTTACAAACTTACATACACATAGATAGTCACACACAAACATGCACAAAGTTAGACATGTACACACACTTCTATACACACTCCCTCAGACACACACATCAGACAAACACTCGACACCTCCAACAGTCCTCCCTCCCTTCTTCAATTCTTTTGTTTTTCACCGAGCTGTGAGGCCATGCTCGATTAAAAGCAGATATGAGTCAATTCTTTTTTTTCTCTTTCTCTCTCTCTCTTTTTCCCTTCTTACTTTTCCAACTTGCAGATGTTGCCATAAATCAGAGCCTCAGCAACTGGCTGCCTGACAAATGTTCCACAATAATGTTCCCTTGTTCAAAAAAAGAAAGAAAAGAGGGAGGAGAAGGGGGGGAGCTGGAATTTTTTGAGTGGCTGCTTATAGCTCTTTCAGGACCATTGTAAACACCCAGCCGTGTCGGTGCAGGTGAAGCCCCAAAGGCAATAAATAAAGACACCAACTTACAAACTCTCGCTCTTTCTCTCACTTTCTAGTTCTGTCTCTCAAAATCTCTATGTCTTTCTCTGACACACACACACACACACACACAAACGCCCCCATCCCTCTCTTTTCTTTGTCTTTGACACATTCTTTTCAGTCTTACTTTTATTCTTGTTTGCATCTGCCCCCACCCCCCCGTTTCTATCTTTTTTTCTATGTTCACCACTCCCTTTATCTAAAAGTAATATATTCTCTGAGTCTGTTACCAGTCAGTCCCAGGTGCTCTTGCTGTATCTTTCTTTCTATATGTTCAACCAGAACTTATTAAGAGGGAGCTGGTCTGTGTGTGTGTGTGTGTGTGTGTGTGTGTGTGTGTGTGTGTGTGTGTGTGTGTGTGTGTGTGTGTGTGTGTGTGTGTGTGTGTGCGCGCGTGTGTGTGTGCATGTGTTGACCACAGCTGAGAAACCAAATCTGTGAGTCAGAGAGTGCTATTTTTTCCCACAAAACACAAGCATGTTTCTTACCAGAAACAGAAACCAGAATGCCAGATTTAAATAGTATTTGTTTGCTTTGGGATAATCTGTATTTGATTGAGTTTGCCTGCAGTGTCAGTTTGGCTCCCCTGAAGTTCAGGCCATAGGATCCAAAGTGCCAAGTCAAGCTCAATCGAATGCAAGACATAGATTTTGAAGACAATACTAATTTACTGCAACTGCTGATTTGGTGTACAACCAACAATTTACAGGCAAGAAAAAAAATTCTTTGGACCAGACTCTGTTGACAGTCACTTTGAACAACACAGTGGAGTGGACAATTAGCTATCTACAACAGACAGTATGAAAACAAAGCATTGCAACAACTTGCTGAGTCGTACAGTAACCAACATTAAGCTAACCTCAGCCCCATTTCCAGATAAGGGATTTGGAGAATCCAAATAAAGTTGGGTAGACCCAGATAGCTAGCATTTTAAAACCTCATAGTGCGTGTTATGACAGCACACCACTTACAAAGTATCAAACAATCCGCAACTCCCATGTCTGGAATTGTACATTGATGGTGTGTGTGTGTGTGTGTGTGTGGGGGGGGGGTTGTCCCGTCCAACAACACAGAGAGTTCAAGGCAGAGTTCTGCCTCCCTCCTTCTCTGCCATCTGCGACTGGTACCCATGAGGGTTCAGTCACTGAACAGTGTTGGGTTTCAGGGCAACTCACTGGTCTAGCCCATCAAGCAAATGTCTTGCATTGTTACACAGTAAAAGCGGGGAAAAGAAACAACTTTGTGCGACGCTGGAGATGAATGTCCTCACAGCTCTGCTGCTTAGTCAGCCTGTGTGAAGGTTTCTGACCCATTTTTTTCTTTCTATCCCCACTTCTCTCTCTCCCTTTCCCTCTTTCTTTCCTTCATTCTATCCCCCCATTCTCTCATTCTCTCTCTGTCTTTGCCTTTCTTTCTCCACCTCTGCATGTGGGCCTCTCACATTCCGTCATGAATGAAGTGAGAGAGATGAGGGCGCAAAAGCAGGAGGAATTGGGGAGAAACAAGTGATGGCACAGTAAAAGGGATGGAGGTAGAGAGAGAGATGGGGGGATGTTTGGATTTATGAGAACAGGAGAGTACAAGGCAGACGTGCTCGGGGCTATGAGGGTAGACTGCACCTGGGCCACCTTTAGACACGTTGCGCTTCACGAGTCTACTCAAATGAAAGCAGATTGGGAAAGAGAAAAGATTCAATGTGTCAGTTCAGTGTGTGTGTATGTGTGTGTGTGTGTGTATGTGTGGGTGCATGTGTGTGCGTGTATTTTCTTTTCAGAATCATCATCCAGCAAGTTGGCAAACAAACAAAACACACACCACGCACAGAACACATTGTAAAGCACACCCTAAATCCACCCTTGGACTGTGAATGTAGGTACCCTGTTGAGATGGAAAGAAATGACTGTTTGAAATGTTCTTGCTCTTTTCATACAAGCGTACCAATGTATATTCGGAACAACTGAGAGGACAATAGTTGCACAATGCACCTGGTTCAAGGTCCAAAAAGTAATCCTCAAACAAATTGCCAATTAAGTGGTTAACGTTGGCTGTGTTTAGCCTGACTGCAATTATAGGCCTGGGCAGATCCAGACCAGTTAAATCCGTAGCCCTTGGGTGTGTTCTGTGAAGCGCAAGTGTGTGTGAGAGAGAGAGAGAATTGTGAGAGAGGTTGTGTGTATGTGTGTGTATGTGTGTGTCTGAGAGATAGAGAGAGTGGATGTATGTGTATGTGTGTGTGTGTGTGTGTGTGTGTGTGTGTGTGAGAGAGAAAGAGAGAGAGAGGGTGGTTGCATGTGTGTGTGTGTGTATGTGTGTGTTTGTGCATGAAAGGGAGAGAGAGAGAGAGAAAGAGAGAGAGTGTGGTTGCATGTGCATGTGTGTGTGTGTGTGCAAGAGAGAGAGAGAGAGAATGTGTGTGTGAGTGAATGTTTGGGGGGGGGGGGGGGTGTAATAAGGTGACCTTGCTTGTTTAGTTTAACTCCAGGTGGTTTCCGCTCATCCTGTCATCCTGTCCTTTTTTTTACACTGCACATTCCTTCACTATGGAGGGAAAAAAAACATGATTGAAGAATGTGAATGCTATAGAACAAACCCCTTTGTTACATCACTGTTTTTGGCTGCCACACTGTGATTGGGTTTGTGGTATCATGGTCAGTGAAATAGTCTTCACTTCCAGATTCATTCACAAGAGCAAAACAACTACTGAAATTGTTTACCTGAAATTGTAGATCCTATCTATTGCTTCTGCAAGTAAACTTCCATAGACTTTCAAATTCGCTTACTTACAGCCAAGCAGCAATAACAGCTCAACGCATGGCTACCAAACTACATGTATGCTCAAGTGTAGTAAGCATTACATAGCTAAAACCAAAATAGTTCATATCCATGTCATATTTTGATTTAAAGTGCATTTTCATTAGCCTAGAAATCTAGGCTACACGCACCCTTGCATCAACTTGAAGAGTTGAAGAGTGACTTTTGCTTTTCTTTGAAAGTTGAGCAGAAAAAGCTACGCAAGTCATATTGTTTCAAATGATGTATTTGGTGTTTTTGCCGATGTTGCTCTGATTGGTCGTAGAGCTAACCAGTTTGAAAGACAGACGCTGAGCACAAGACAAGAAAAAAACAACAACAATGCATTGTGGTTAAGAAATAAATGCCCCCCGTAGACTGGGAGGCTATTGTTAGGCCTTTTGTTTCTGAAGGGCGACTACCTTCATCAGTCTCCAAAGTCCTCCTGCCACCCTCTGACACGGCCATGATTAACCCTTTGGCCCTGGGATAGTCATGCTGGGATGTGGTTTGTCTTTGTCTGTCTCCACACCGCAGAGATGGAGCACTCGGAGGGGGGTTGGCAGGTCAAGCCAATAGGAGCACCACCATTGTGTCAACAGCAGAGGCGTGGGGCATCTTTTGAACTGAAGTAGTAATTGACCTCAAAGTAAACAGACTAGTATTTGTCAATAGGATAGCATTGTTCGTTTTATCTTCCTCTTACTATCCATAACACTGTTTTTAAACTGTATTTAAAAGTGATAAAGGCAGTTTCAGTCTTAATGTTTCAAATCTCAGTTCCTCCAAGACCTTACTGCCATAACAGCAAGTTTATGTTGTTTATTTATTTTAAAAGCATAGTGTATATATTCATAAATTGACATGCTCATTTAAAACCCATATTGTAGGCCCTGTAAAATGTACTTGGCTAAGCCATATCAAGCTAGCCCTTCTGTTGTGCTCTGTTGTGCTCATTATGTTCATTTTTAACTTGAGATAATACATATATTGTCATTGATTATCATCATATTTTGTGATAGACCTCTGCATCAGCATATGTTTTCTTGAATATTACAAATTTAAAACTAATTAAATTTTACTAATTATGGCCCATTGGCCTAGCTGAAGGAAGCCTATGTAATTCAGTGAGGGAGAGATTTTATTGGAAATAGGTTTTTGGTGGAGGCTGTCACTGGAAGCCCAAATAGGGAGTGAGGGGTGTGAACACAAACACGCTTACACTGTCCATCTGATCTGTAAGTAAGAGTGTATGCACCTGAAAACATTTTTGTACATTTACTGTGGTCTCACCCATTCAATTTCTTATAGTCCAGTCATTCTTGTCCTGAACACCACAGGTGTGACAAAGTTGAATAAAACACCTAAACTGTTAAAATGATAATTATTAAAACTTGTGTTATGTGTTCAGATAGCATGTATGAACAGTCACAAAGCCCCATGAAACCCCTATCAAATTAGATTAAGGACATTTCTTCTCACATTTGACCTGAACACGACAGGAGGGCTAGTGCTCATGTTCAGTCCCTGACGTCCTTGTTCTGCTCCTTTGACTATCTGTCACTTGACCTGTGAAAGAAATGAATACACCAAATACATCAAGAAATTTGTTGAACCATCAGTCACTCACGCTTAATTTGCCCATACAGGCCTCTGAGTGGAAACAGAGCACGCAAATAAATGAAAGGCCAAGAACATTACCAAAGACACTACCCATCCCTCCCATGGACTATTCACCTTACTACCATCTGGCAGAAGGTTCCGCAGTATCACTGCCCGCACCTCCAGAATGGGGAAGAGCTTCTTCCCACAGGCAGTCAGACTGCTGAACAACCTGTAGTGCAATTGGACTGGAATTTTTTTAGTAATTCAAGATGCAAACCAGCGCGTCACAGCGCACTGCACCTTTATGCCCCCTGCACTTTCTTGCTGCTATCACTTATATTTATGTAGAATAGTCTCTTGTTTACAAATCATAACCCCTAACCTTGCTGCTATTATTTATATTTATATAAAACAGTCTTCTGTTTACAAATCACACCACTAGCCACAGTGCTCTGCTAAAAGCCATGCCCTGTCTAGCGTGTTTGTTTTAGGTCACCTGTATTTTGACCTGCCAATTGTTGTAATGTGTGTACATATGTGTACAAGAGTGTGCACGCGTGCGTGTGTAGTTGTGTGTGGGAGTGCGTGTGTGAGTGAATCTGTGTAGTCCCGCAATAGTGTATGTAGGCACTATTACGTATCTGTCTTGTCCATACTGTGTTTTAACAGTTACGTGTATCACCAATTGTTCCCAGGGAAACGTTGTCACGTCTCACTATGTACTGTGTATATGGCTGAAACGACAATAAAAAAACCTATTTGACTTGACTTGACTTGGCTCACAAGGGTAATTTACTCAGGCTCCTAGTGGGCAACACTTGCCCACTAGCCCCATCTAGTCATGTAAGATAGGGCTCTGAACAGGGAGAATTAATGACATTGCAGTAACAGGATGTGCACATGTGCTTTTGTGTCTCCACAAATGTATGTACCTTCATCTCCTCTGTTTCCTTCTCCATCACCACCACCTCCCTTCTCTCTCTCTTTCTCTGTTTCTCTCTCTCTCTCTCACTGTCATGTCTCTATCTCAGCTATTGGTGGAAAGGGATTGGTTGAGATATAACGGCCGTGTGGCGAATGCCTGGCTGACTGATGGGGGTGAAGCACTGTCACTCCAGACCTCATGAACCTTGACCCCTCAAGTATGGACACTACAGCTCCAGCACTGCAACTCAGCCTGTGTCTGACAGTTAGGAATGCTTTTCAAATATCCTCTGACATAGACACACACACACACACACACACACATACAGAAACACACAAAATTCATCCACGTATTTGCATGTGTACATGCATATGCGCACACACACAAATACATACACATGCATGATCAGATTCAGCTGTTCTGCATAACTGCTATAAACCAATGACTCTATAAAGTCATTGTTATAAGCATCTGCCTAATATAACCCTTCACAGCAATACAATAAATAAGATTCATTGGACCAATGAAATGAGACCTCTGAGGTTTGGCTCACGTGGTCCATGTTGATGTTCAGGTAACTGTAGCAAGTTAAAGTAGCAGTCTTCTGTATAATGAAAGATTTGGCTACCCGGAGATACACAGATCTTACTCAATGTTCCGTGAATTATTAAGGGGAAAAAACATAAGCAAGTCAAGTCAAGTCAAGTAGGGATTTATTGTCGTTTCAGCCATATACACAGTACATAGTGAGACGAGACAACGTTTCACCGGGAACAATTGGTGATACACGTAACTGTTAAAACACAGTATGGACAAGACAGATGTGTAATAGTGCCTACTCACACACGCACACAACACACACAACTACACACGCACGCGTGCACACTGTTGTACACATATGTACATACATTACAACACAGTTGTAAACGATTTGCAGGTCAAAATACAGGTGACCTAAAACAAACACGCTAGACAGGGCATGGCTTTTTGCAGAGCACTGTGGCTAGTGGTGTGATTTGCAAGATGAAGACTGTTCAATATAAATATAAATAATAGCAGCTAGAGACTATTCTACATAAATATAAGTGATAGCAGCAAGAAAGTGCGGGGGGCATAAGGTGTAGTGTGCTGTGACGTGCTGGTTTGCATCCTGAGTAAGAAATTCCAGTCCAATTGCACTACAGGTTGTTCAGCAGTCTGACTGCCTGAGGGAAGAAGCTCTTCCCCATTCTGGAGGTGCGGGCAGTGATACTGCGGAACCTTTTGCCAGATGGTAGTAAGGTGAGTCCATGGGAGGGATGGGTAGTGTCTTTGGTAATGTTCTTGGCTTTCCGCAGACAGTGGGTGCTGTGCATTTAAATGGAATGATTTATCCAACACGATTTACGATAGGGCCAGTCAAAATCCTATATGTGTCGTGCGGTTTCTCACAATGAAAACTTCAGGCAAATACACAGACTTGTAGACCATACCATTTGCATAACGAAACATGGCAACTGAGCTGTTTTCACTTTAAAAGCAGTAACTTCATCCTGTGAATGTGGCCTACATGAAGTAGGGAACACGGATCTCGGACTGTGTCTCTGATATATCTGCATGGATGAAAGGACACCACCTCCAACTAAATCTCTCAAAAACTGAACTGCTGGTCCTCCCAGCCAAACAAGCCATACATCACGACATCAGCATCAAGACCGACTCCCTGTCTGTTTCTCCCACCAAAGTGGCAAGAAACCTAGGTGTCATGATTGATGACCAACTGACCTTTGCAGATCATGTTGCCTCTGTGGCTCGGTCGTGCCATTTTTCCCTATTCAACATAAGGAAGATCAGGCAACCCAACATGCAACCCAGCTCCTGGTACAGACCCTGGTCATCTCTCGGCTTGACTACTGCAATGCCCTCCTATCAGGCCTACCAGCCTGTGCAGTGAGACCGCTACAGATGATCCAGAATGCAGCTGCACGTCTGGTCTTTAACCAGCCAAAAAGGGCACACGTCACACCTCTGTTCATTGAACTTCACTGGTTACCCTTGGCTGCTCGCATTAAATTCAAGGCACTTATGATGGCCTTCAGGGTGAATGATGGCCCTGCTCCCATCTACCTGAATTCTCTCCTAAAGCCCTATGTCACCCGACGACCGCTTTGCTCCTCTAAGGAACGTTTTCTAGCACGGCCAACACCTTGTGCAGGTCAATCCAGACTCTTCTCATATCTGGTTCCGCGCTGGTGGAATGAACTCCCAAGTGCTACCAGATCAACTGATACCCTCTTCACCTTCAAGAAACTCGTGAAGACCCAGCTCTTCCAAGAATATCTCCTGGCGTAAACTTTGAGAATGCACTTAACAATTTAATTTCTCTGCACTATTGCACTTTCAACTTAAAATGGTGCAGTTTCTATGTTCTATGCAATATGCACCCCTTGTTCGTTCTTTCATTGTGTTGTAGCTTGAATGTTATTTTCTTTTGTAAGTCGCTTTGGATAAAAGCGTCTGCTAAATGCCTAAATGTAAATGTAAATGCAAGTGATTTTGTGCTAGTTGGTGTGTGTGTGTAAGTATGTATGCGGGTTTCGGGAAGACAGGTGGTGTGTGTGTTTGTGTGGGTGTGTGTTTTTGTATGTGCTCATGAGTGTTGGCAGGAATCCTACGGCCAAACACACATGAAAGAAGTGTAATCTGACACCTTGCTGGTGCTCCTCAGCTCAAACAGCACCTGAATCACACCACCACCACAACCACTGAAGGAATGGGCTTTCAATGGGGCGTGGGGAGGGGGTGTTGTAGAGGTAAAGGCTGAATGATGGTTCTACATTGACTCAACGCAAAGGGCACTGTGTCGCCATGTCACTGTCATGGACCTTTTGTAGTTCTGCATTGAATGAGCCCACTTTCGCTTAGCACTTCACCTAATTGTTGTGGCACCATCTACCCTTCGACCACGCAGTCGAAATTAAAAGTACATACAGTGGGCTGCTGAAACACACCGGCAAACAAAACAAAGCTCGTGGACGAACTCAACCAATCACAGGCCTTGTGGTCTGCATTGCT
Organism: Tenualosa thibaudeaui; assembly: GCA_027481765.1. NCBI lineage: Eukaryota > Metazoa > Chordata > Actinopteri > Clupeiformes > Clupeidae > Tenualosa > Tenualosa thibaudeaui. The sequence goes on from JAIFZK010000022.1 coordinate 12,692,464, forward strand.
TTGAGGTGTAGTCAGAAAATTTCGGAGGTGCATGTCGAATGATGCAGAGGCTGTGCAGAAGGGGTTCACAGCCATGGAGAAGCTGTGAATGCCTGTGACGATGTGACGTCTAACTATAAATTAGGCTTAACTATGGGGGCAGGAGGGTTGGGTGGGGTGTGGTGGGGAAGGGCCACTCCCCACTACTTCCACTCTTTCTCCAAAACAACAGCAGCCTCCTATGGACCCGGAATGTGAATCATGTGAATCTTTGTAGTATCTCAGGAGCAAGGCTTAGTGCAAAGGTGAAATGATACTGTGTCTTTGTTTACGCTGGAAACTGATCCTTTGCTTGCTTAAGATCTAAGGCCACCAAAAGATCACTGATGCTAGAGAGAGGGTCTTTGCAAATAGATTTGTGGTAATGAGCTCTTCGCTCAAGTACTTCCAACTTAAAATGGCGACTATGCTATTCTTTTACTATGCTAATAATGACCTAATATTATTCATCTTTGAGTTGCAGTAATGTTTCAGAACTTTTCTTAAGATTTATTTATTATTGATGAAAAACTATGGTGACTAGTGTTTTAGAAAATTATACAATCAGACTGTATTTTTGAAAGTGTGCAGCATCTTTAGGCTTTCTAATGTTTGCATGAAATAATTAAATTCAATTCAATACAGTTTTATTTATACAGCGCCTTTTACAATCGTATTGTCTCATCGTGGTTTACAGAAAGAGCACCCAAGAGCAACAGGGGCAACTCCCTTATGTTTAGTTAATCTAGGAAGAAACCTCGGGCAGATCCATGACTCAAGGGGTTAACCCAACTGCCAGGCGTCATGCAGGAAGAGTAGTAGTAACCATGATAGACTACAAGTTGTCTGTGGTTTTAGCTAATCATAATTGTTCCAGAGTATTATCCCACTTTACATTACATGCTAGTCAGTCCTTAGGTGGTTATTGGGAATTATAGTATAAAAACATAACTGGGCTGTACCATAGTAGGATGCATAGTTCTATGTTAACACAGCAATGCATTCTTTACATTGCATCCATCATTTTTGATCATTTTATGAGCTGGACTGAGTTCTGTGACCTAGCTCAGGCCTGGATATAAGGACTGAGCATGTGGTCAGAACCTGTCAGTAATAGTGTCTGGCTTTCAACTTGTATCGGCAGACACTTTGGGAGAATTCCATACATGTTCATTCTATAGGGAGCAATGATTGTTGCACTGAATGCTTGTTACTTGGAAGTATCCTCTTGTTTAAGCCTGGTGTCTTGAAGTTTTCCACACATTTTGCTCATTACCTGTTGATGACAATCTAAAATCCCTCAGTGTAGTCAAACAATTGTTTCAGCAGTGTACCGTTACAGAGTTAAATCTTTGATTTATTCTTTTATTCTGTCCAAAAAGAAATATTTTTATTCCAACCAACAACCCTAAGGAAAGGTCTGCTGCCACCCTTTCCCACTTAGAAATACATAATTATGTAAATGTAGTGAAACTGTCGACTGTGACGAGAGGTTTATGGCAGGTATGCAGGAACTGGCTACTGGCTGAAGACAGCGGAGTCACATTCATTGCCCCTACATGCACAAGTTCCAGCCTGACCTGTAATGGAAACACTGAATCACGTAGGCAGACGGCTAATATTTATTGTTGGGTTTTGTGTTACAGTGCAGACTTACTCATGACTTTCAATGGACACCTCTGCATCAGCTTTGGACGTGCCCTACTCGGCGAGGACGCGGGGAATCCCAGTTTTCCCTGTGCGGCCATTACTTTCTGAGCAAAGATTTGCTGAGATCAGGTGGCTTTTCAGCACTGGATCGATGATTGATCTGTCTGATTCTTTGAAGCCCTGCCGTTGTTCTTCCTTCTTTATTCTCCACTGCCAAAAAACCAAAGACTACAGTTTAAACCCTGGAGACATCATCTGAGATGAACGTTTTTTTTTTCTCCCTCGGCAGCCCACCCAGAAGAGCATTGCCTTCGATATTTAATAAAGTATACAGTTCTCTTCTCGGTAGGTTTATCGGCTCAGTGCCAAGTTACATATACCATGCCAAAGACATACCCCACACCCACACAGATACCCCGCTCCTTCACTCACACACACACACACACACAGACAGACACACACATGCACGCGCACACACACACACACACACACACTCCCTTCTGCACCAGTCCTAATTAGCGTGATCCAATTGGAAATCAGAGTGAAGAGTTATACAGAAATGTTCCAATGTGCAGTTAATTTAGACAGCCATCACACTCTTTTTCATAACAAAGACTTTCTAATGTTTTCCAGACTGCCTGGAAAGAGCAAGGGTCTGCAACGGCTCCATCAGCACGTTAGATAATGTCTTGGCAACGCGGCATGGATTTCTGAAACATAAATAAAATTATTAAAGAGCCGTGCTGGCGCTGGCTCCATTGGGTCCCATGGCGCCTCCTGCTGGATTGACACACACAGTCTATAAAAGATGGGACCCATCAAATTTTTGTTGCTGCTCACTCAAGAAAAGAACCAGAGAGCTCTAAAGGACAAGAAGCAGATAATCCAAGGGAAACTGTGTGTGTATGTGTATGTGTGTGTGTGAGAGAGAGAGAGAAAGAGAGAGAGAGTGTGGCTGTGTGTGTAATTTATATGTGTTTATGTGTATGTTTGTGTGTGTGTGTGTATGTAGGCCACAGTAAAGGGGGCTTTCAGCAGTGAGGGGTGGAGGAAATATGGGCTACATCAATCCTGACCTGAATTACTGTCATTATAGTAATGACTTTGTAATGTTTGCTTTCCGGGGGCCAATAATTGTTACCAAACCTGGTGTTCAAAGCACAGGTGGACAGCCAGCTCCAGCAGAGAAAGGCAGAATAAAGGTGTGGGGGTGGGGGCACCACTTTCAGTGATAGTTGGGTTAGGGGCTTCATCAGCCAACCTAGGTCCTAGAGTTTTGCTGATCGCATCCACACCAGGGAGTGGGGGGTGTGGGATGGGACTCTGTTCTTCCATCATAACACACCCCAATACACACACAAACACACATACACAGACGTACACACACACACACACCAAACAGTCCTCTCAGGGAGGATATCTCCCTCCCCGGGCCCCTATGTGGCTCACTGAAGACTCTCTGGACTATAAATCTGTTGCTGTGCAGAGACGTCCAATAATCCCTACTCAAGCATACACACACACGCATACACACACACACACACACACACACATACACACACACACACACACACACACACACACAGAGAGAGAGAGAAAGAGAGAGAGAGGGAGAGACAGAGAACTGCTGCAAAGCAAAGCTAAAGATGTGTGTACAGGGAGCAGGGCAGACCAATGCAGCTGGTACATGACCATACACACAAAAAAAAATAAAAAATACTAGATGTTCGTGGAAATGCAGCTTTTCATTTATGTATTTTGTTTATTCACCAAATATATTTGTATTGGATGATAATCATGAACATCAATAGCCATGTGTTACAGAATTAGTTAAGCATCACCAGGTCAAGGAGTAGCAGTAGCCTACTTTTGTTCAGCTGGAAGCAATGACTGTAGCGCGTAGTGCATGTTGTGCGGTCTCAAATCTTTGGTTGGAGTAGCAATAGAGGAAACTTGAATTTATGCTGAAAAGTTGACCAACCAGTTTGTAACTAAACTACCATTTAAAAATACCTCTATTTTTAATCCATAATATGCTATTAATATGATATAATGATATAGTATAAGAATATGACATTAACTGCCACCTCTATAACTGTGAATACACATATTTAAAAAAAAATCCTGATATTTGGTTTGAAATTTCATGAGCCTATCATGCATATATAATCCCATTCCTGTCCACACACAGGCTGGCCTTCTCGGTAGGGGATAAACATGAAGGCAATGAAGTCTTGAAATGTGTCATTTTTAGAGAACAGATTAAATCTTACCGTCACCTAATCTTACTGTTGGAAGGAGAAGAGCTATGAAACACTTATCTGCGTAAATTGGCTCGGCTTAGTCTCTTCAGAGAGGTTTATGTCCAAAAACATCTCAGACTGAGGACATGAAACATGTGCAGAGCAAAAATCAAACATCAGTATGTGTGTGTGTGTGTATGTGTGTGTGTGTATGATTAATGGTATGATTAATTATCTAAGGTGTCATGACCTTGTAGTCTCTCTCGTTCAGCTACATTTTATCAGGGCCGGCTTGAGCCTTTTTGCTGCCTTTGGCCAAATTTTCAAAAGTATTGCCTCCTCTTTTCTGGAAATCCAAGTGAAAAACTGAAGAAAAAAAATAAAGAAATACATTGTGATGCCCCCCTGAACTGGCTGGTCGCCCATGACAGGAGCCGGCTTGTCCTACTCTATAACGACCATTGGCAGCAAGAGGCTCACCAAGCAGACGGTATCCTCCTTTAATGACACACGTATAACCATTTATCTTAGATGGTAACCATTTATAACCATTTATCTTAGATGGTAAATATGAAAAAAGTAATAGTTTATTTTAAATTAAATATTTTTAGTTTCTCTAGTGATTCCCCTGATAGTGCTGAGCTAACACTCTATAGGTAAAGAGATACAACACTAAGAAGACCAATACAGATCACAGAGCCACAGAGATACATTTTCCATGTGCTGTGAGTTTGTTTGGAAAGGGAGCCCGTGTTTAAAGTCTGTATATATACGCCATATTTTGCAATATGACATTTTGTACACCACTACAAACCTTGCATGACATTGTTGTGGTATGCAACTCTGCCAGCCAGTGACCCCCATTAAACCGTATGCTCCATAAAGTCCAGATGAGTGCACCACCTCTACCTCCACTTCCCCACACGTGTGCTCACAAAAGGCATGTGGTGGAGTCCAAGGGCCTCACAGAAAAGGCGGAGACAGCCCACACCAGCTCCACATTGCACAGTTCAAAGTGACTAATAAAATAAAGGAATGATTTGAAAGCTTCCAAGTCTTTGTGACGATCTCTTGATTGCGGGAAACTCTTGTCAAGCAGATTCCTGCCACTCTCAACAAAGCATTTCTCTCTTTCTTTTTCTCTCCCTTTCTTTTTTTTCTTTGATGCTGTCTTTCCTTCCTTCAATCTCTCCTCCTTTTTTCCAAGCCCCAGATGGTCTTTTGCAGTCTGACTCTTCAAAGTCGGTTCAGACAGGCTTGCATCAAAAGAACAGATTCCATGGCTTTCAAAGTGTGGTAATTACCAGATGCCAAACACATATGCTTCCCATACTGCATCAGTCACTGAACAGTGCACGTTTTCAATCAATCCACCACGAAGACACTGATTCTTCAACACCCTGAAAAGCCACTCTAAACACACTAGAGAACCAAAAAAGTAATTAAACTGTTTATTAAGTGTAATGGGTCTTCTAGGAAAGAAAAGCCTACTCTCTGTGAAGGAACAAAAACAGAACAAAAGAGAGCTCACAAACAAACCTCACTCCAAAATTTGTCCTGATATCTATGTGTCTTCCAGTTCACCCTGTTGTAAAGGAGAGCAATTTGAGAATAAAGTGAGGAGTATAAAAAAATTACTTGATCATTTTTTATTATTATTTAAGGGACTTTAAACCCTGTCTACAAAATTTAACTTTCAACCATATCTAACTGGCTTCATAAAATGTCCCCTCAGAAATTCAGGCATGACATCTACTGGCGACACAGATATGTATTTTTGTTTTTCTGTGCAGTATAAGAATACTGTGCTTAATGGAGGGTCCTCTGTGTCTGTTTCTCATTTGTTTTGGCACATGCTCAGAGGTAGTAAAAAAACAATTCAGATAGCGAGCCAACTGCATAACACATAACATGAACAACACACAGAGAGGGACGGGATTGGGGGGTAAGGGTAGGGGGTAGTTGGAGGGGTGGAAAGAGAGTGAGAGAAACAGCAAAAGAGGGGGGAGCCTGTATAGAGACTGAGAGAGGAGGAAAACAAGGTTAAGGAAAGTAAGGGAAAAGGTAGAGGAAGGAATCTACAAAGAAGGAGAGCAAAAGTGGAAGAGAAGGACAGGGAGAATGAGAGAGGGAGGGTGAAGGGAAGGAGAAAGAGTGAAAGGAAAGGAAAGGAAAGGGGAACAAAAGAGAGGGGGGGAAACAGGGGAGGGCAATGGGAAGTGCATGGAGTTGCAGGGAAAGACGGGTAAAAGAAGAAAAAGAAAGGAGGTAGAGAGGGAGAGGAGAGGGGCATGGGAAGGGGTGATATAGAAAGCCAGAGAGAAAGGAGAGGGAGGAGGGAGTGGAGAGGGAAGAGATGGGGGTGCAAGACAGATTGAGCAAGAGACCTTTAAAGAGGGAGGAAGAGAAAGAGTTGGAGGTGGGGGCGGGGGCGGGGGCTTTAATTCCTGTTGAAAAAGTCACAACCCAGCATTTGACCACATGTGGCCTGTATGTGCTTCTCTGTCTCAGTCTCTGGGCCTGCCCTACGCCTGTCTCCAATGGAGCGCTGCTCTGGGCCTGCCCTACGCCTGTCTCCAATGGAGCGCTGCTTTGAAACCGTTTCCATGCACTCGCCAGACAAACTTGCAAACATCTGCATTTTCCATTAGAAGTGGTTTCTGACTGCTCAGTGTGTGTGTGTGTGTGTATGTGTGTGTGTGTGTGTGCGTGTGTGCGTGTGTGTGTTTTCAGAGGTAGGGTTGAAGAGAAGAGAGGAGAAGAGGAGGAGGAGGAGAAGGGTATGGCTTGGCTGGGTGGGTGGGGGGTGGGAGTTTGTGGATAGAAGTTTGACAGGGCAGAATCAGACAGAGAGGGGGAGAAAAAAAGAAAAAAAGAAAGACAAAACTTGAGGCGGTCACTCAGCTGTGCTTCTCTCCATGTCACCCAATGATAAGACATTGCTCACACAAATAAATATTTCCATATTAAAAGTTTCCAAACAAATTCCCATATTAATGAGATATTAATTTATTTCAGATTAAGTGTTTCTGTAAATCTTTCTTTTGCAACTTGCATCTTGGTTTCACAGGCAAGCTCAACTTGTCCTGTAATCAGTTAAAACTCCATTATCTACTAAAGCAGGGACCACCTAATCAAGTCTTGACTAAGCACTTCAACAAATATTTAGCAAAGCTCTCTTGGTTTTGTCCTTCCACATCACTCTCTAATCAAAGAGAGAAGGTTCTCTAACATGAACAAAGCACTGCTATAGGTAGAGCTACTTCTGCATAGAGAGTTTATTAGCAATTGAAAGCCAAAGGGGAAGTGTTTTCTTTTTTTTCTCTCCCTTGTTTGCTGAAACACAGACCTTAATTTGGGTTCCTTCATCTACACAGCAGGCTTTTTCCCCTAACATCCCCTCGGTTTGATTGTTCACACCGAAAGACATTTTCTCCCCTCCTCTCCCCTCTCCCTCCCTCTCTCCCTCGTGTTTCCAGAAACCAATAACCTTGTTGAACAAGTGGGAGACTGCCTGGTGCCATGGTCCACGGCCCTGACCATGTTCCCACAATCCTGTCTGCTAATCTCAAGCTGCTCTAATTGGGTAATCAAGTCTACTTGCCTCCACAGTGCAAATGAGGTGTGATGACCTTTCTGGAAAAAAAGCCAAGGGTTTTTCCCCTCAAGCTCCCCCATGTCTCTGACAAAGGCACAGCTTTAAATCAAAGTTTCATTCCAAAGTGTTGTGTTCTGTCTCAGAATAAATATTCTAATAAAACATATAACTTATAACCACTGTATAACTTAAAGAAAAAAAGCAACCACAAAACAAACCATCACATAGTTTGTAAACTCCAGCTCAGACTCAGCAGCAATCATTTCCTAGCCAGGCTAGCACTGCCTAGTGCTTCCACTCAATATCACATTTTGCTACAGCACTGCGTCTGGGATTTCTCCAAAACATAGGTTTCCTTCAATACATGTTTGGCTGGCCAATCAGTGAACAGAAGGCTCTGGCATGCCCATTATTTCTAAAGCTCACAGAAAGTGCTCACGACAAAGGAAATGTATGTCAATTGAGGGATCCCAGACATTTTACACAAAGTGAAACGATGTGTGCATTTGGTGCACCAGGCTAATTATTTCCAATTCCCACCCCTGAAAAAGTATTTGAAGAATTAGTTTGCGGTTGAGTTGGCTAATAATGTGAGTAAAGACATTTTAGGCAGTTGTTAAAGGAAAAATCTAGTGTGAATCAATCAATAGTCCTATTGTTCAAGGTCACTGAGTGCTGTCTGTAAGCCATGGATTGATTCACAACAGATTTCTCTTTTAAGTACAATTACAAGCTATAGTACATTGTTTTAGGCCTCTTCTATCAGTGATCGACGAGACTTTCTAAAATGGCAAAACAATTGAATAGTCGAGTACAAGCTAGATGGCTGAAACTCGTTTATCCCTCTTACAAATGTTGCCATCTAGTGGTGAAGTATTTAACTGCTGATGACCACCCCTTCCAACACAAACACACAGATGAACCTGATTCCTCTTCTTTTTGTGTTGCATAGTATTGAAGCTGTTGACTGCTACCTGATATCAAGCAGTTAACTTCCACAGAGCAACAAGTAGTTATAATTCCATCAGCCCATTTCAGTCACAAATCATAGGCATGTCAGAGAGAGCAGCAGGGCTGTTCTTCTCTGACTGCCCTTCCTTGGGTTAGTTAATCCCCATCCCCAGTGCAGCATAGGTTAAAGCTCAACTCCTCTCTCCTCTTGTTTTATGTCTGTAGAAAAGAGAGAGTGAGGTCACAGTGAATGAGTCCAGACACCAGAGCACCTTTACAATGTCTCCACAAGGATTTCCACAGGGTCCAGAGGTCAACCTTTTAACTGCCCACACACACACACACACACACACACACACACACACAGGAGCTCTTTAAATTTTCTGATTAAAATAAAGCCCTAGCCTAAGCCATGGGTGCCTGATGAGGTACCCTGGAGACAGTATTCTTTGCCACTGGCAATAGTTTGTTTACTCATGAGAAGATACAAACCATATCTCAATTTCCAACCTTTACGTCTCTCAAATAGACATTCGTGGACAAGTGTGTGGATTGTGACAAACCTGGATGCCAGTTGACAGCAAACTTCCAGACCAAAATATACCAGGTGGCTTTTTGTTTCCTATGAAGGAAGCCGGATGAATCAGAAGTGATGCATTGTTAAGATTTATACAATTGACGCAGTTTGGGAGATTGTAACAATGAAAATAAGTCATTTATCAATCCAACTGTCATACCTTGCATGAGTCAGCTCGTAGAGGGGTGTTTGTAACCCTGAACTCCAATGTCCACTGAGCATAAGCTTTGAAACCTAAAAGGCTTAATTAGCAAGACAGTCATTAAATCAATTCAGGCTGTGTGTGCTTGTGTGATTACAGCCAAACCTTTAATTTGTGGGTGCCACTAAAATGCGTAACCTGCGTTGTCCTGCACAATACAGGCCAACACACACGGGCTCAAACCTGCGACTAGCAGCACAATGGACTGGGAGTCCAGCAGGCTAGTAAGAGAGTTAAAACCCCAGGATGTTATAGTTTCACTCACTAGCACATCTCTTAAAGTGTTGGGTGGGAGTTTTATCAATGTACTTACTGCGCAGCTAGAGATCAGCTGGCTTCTGTTACACATGCAATACTGCTCAAAAATTTTAATACAGTACTAATACTTATTACATTTGGTCAAATCAATATTCCCTAATGCATATGGTTACCCTTTTCATGTGTATACACACACACACATATATATATATATATATAGGAGGAGTCTGTGTATATATATATATATATATACACACAGACACATAATGCAAATTAAAATCTGAATGATTTTATGAACTGATACAGAGTTGCTGGCCTGTTGCTTAAACAAGTTGTGTCAGTGCTGCCATCTAGTGGATGCTGTAGAAGCCAACGCAAATGCCAGACACATCAACTACAGAGAAATCTAATTGTGCAACTTAATAAATAAATTAGTTGATTTCCAAAGCAACTAAGGAGATTATACATGGACATATCAGTAGATCTAGCTCTTCACTTGACATAAACATTTGTACTATCAGTTAATAAATAAAATAAACACACACACAACTGAAAAAGAAAAGCATTATAGGAATCAATTTTATTCCAACACAAGTTTACACTATAAAATGGTCTGTATCCACAATAAATTTCTTTTCAGTCAAGAATGTGGAGCGAGACACGGCGATAGAAGGCTGGGAGCCAGATCCACTGATCACCACTGTTATCTGGCCGAGGGGTATTCCAAGTAGGTGGTGAAGTGACAAACCTGGCCAAGTTAGCTGAAAGAAAGCTGTAAACCTACTAATAGAGTAGCCTGTTGGCTTTGCTAAGTTAAGAGAATGAGGACTTCAGGCTCTTTTATTATGAGGATTACCACTACCTCTGGGTTAACTTACCCAGGTTTGTCACTTAACCAACCTCTAGTCCCCTGATCTCTTCTTGAGCGTAGTTTATAAACCATGAACCCTCTTACTCTTGAAATATTGAAAATTTTGTCCACAGACTACATTACAGAGGTAAGTACTTTCATTGTCTGCTGTTGTTTAGCATTGTTCATTGATGCTTTTCTTTAAAAAGAAAAAATCATACCTTTAAAGCATAAGGACCAGAGACATATATTTTTCAAACACTTCAGCCTCAGGGAAAAAAAAGTCCCTTTTACATTAGACAATGACAAAAAACTCAAAATGCACCGTGCATTGTTTTTCGTTAAAAAAATCTTTTTACTTGCCATTTTAATTGATTTAAAATGGATAAATTGCCCCTCTGTTTAATTCCACTAATGAGGATGCTATGCAGAGCCTCTTTATCTCAGCTTTAGACAAGGTGTACCCCCCTTGGTGAAGGCAGCAGTAGCTGCTTTTTTGCACCCTACACAAGCACCAAATGGAATAAAGACAGTCAGGCCCACCGGTCTAGGCTGTACAGCATAAGTTATAGGTTAGCATAATATCGATCCCGGTTCTCATAATCTCGATAGGCAAACTTGGCGTCTTTATAGCTGTGTGGGATTCGTCCAAAGGGGGCGTGGTCGTTGAAACAAGTGTCGAAGACCTCGTCCACCACCTTCTCTGCCTCCTCGCGGCTCACCTTCCGCACAGCCAGGATTGAGCGCAGGGCCCGCCCACGAACACACTCCTGTGGGGGGGAAGAGAGAGGTAAGTGACAGGCAAAGTGAAGTGTATTTTTGAAGTTTCTGTAGTTTTGAAATGTATGTATGATATTTGTTTGGATGCTACAGAATGCTTGAATTTCCTACACGATAAATAATCAATCAATATATCAATCTTTCCATCTAAAAGTGAGATATTTTGCAATCGTCGGCCACAGCATCTCAGTCAACCGTGTTTTAAGTGTGACACCACCCACTGAACCCTCACACCTACACTCCTTGTCACAAAGCAATAACTGCTACCAAGGTGTATAGAACACAATGTGTACATAACAATGCAAACTCAACAATGCAAAGGACAAAGTGCATTTTCCACTAAACTTCATATTTCTAAATCTGAAAAGAGTTACTAAATTGTTCATTACTAATTTGACTCAGTTCATAAGTGTTCTTAAGTGTATTCATTTGCTATTTAATTTCTCACTTACAGTTAGTACAATGTTGGACTGAATTGTATGACAGGGACAAAACACAACAATTGTAGAGATAAGGGGTTATTCTCTCCCATGATGGTTAAGTCTACCTTTCAAAGGTACAGTGCAAACTAACATTAGCCTATTTGATGACAGATTAGCCACTTGCCTGTCACTCCCTGTCACTTTCCAGACCCACCCAAGTTAAATAAAAGACAGACACACAGACAAACACAAACAAACAAATAAACAAACACACACAGCTGATGTTTCCAATGGCTCAGTTGTTAGCTTGTAAAATGATACCTGGTGGTGCTGTTTGAGGCCGAAGTTGAATCTGGACATCTCGCTTGAGAAAGAGCAATCCCCACTGAGATTAGCTGCACGAATCTGAGAAAGACAACAACATAAACATTAACAGACTTCACAAAGTGAACTAAGCACCACCATGACCTAGCATGCCACATACCAGTTATATAATTAGATAAAGTTTTCTTCAAATTATGCAGTGTTTTAGAATGCAAAATAAATGACATGCAGAACAACGGGTGTTTACCCTGTTTAGTCCATCATACAGACTAAAACATCTCTAACAATATCACAACTTAACATAGTTAAAATACCATTAACACAGAAATTATGTTTCATATATATTATAGAGCATTGCTTGCACATGCCACCTTTGCAATGTTGTAGAAAGATTGATGTGAATGACATCCACACTGTTTCTGAATGCATATAGCATGCAGAACTACTGATCTATTTTAGTACTCAATAAACATTCTACATGGTTTCTCTTAAAACATAAGGCCACTAAAACTGAAAAAAAAAATGCATGGAACCTGGAATACATAAAGAACCAAACAAAAAGCTGAAAAACCAAACAAAGCAAAACAAGACAGAAACAAACAACAAAATTGACAAAGATGTCAAACTAAAATAGGCCGTCACCTCTGAGCATGCAAGATGTTTGAAATTGTTGAACCAGTCAACATGTGCCCGGCAGTGGTCAAAGGCATGAATAAGTTCGTGGGTCACTACTCTGTCCATGTGGGCCTGCTGTTGAATGTTGTTCTGGCACAAGACTATCTAGAGAGACAGACAGAGAGAGAGATTTTATTATGTTTGCCACCAGTCCTCTTTGTTGACATGTTTGACAGTCGAATCAAACCTCTTATAACGTTCATGCACACAGATTCTGTATGCAACTACTCACTATAAAACCATGAAAGTTTTAAAATGTACAACATTAGAGCAGTCAGTCGAAGCGAACGAATTTACCTGCGACGACGTTGCGTCAAAACCGCCGCTGACTGTTCCATCGCAGTCTTCACAGGAGAAGTGTCGGTCTTTAAACACCTGGCTAATTTGACATCACAACTGCCAGTTACGCACGACTTCTAAAACGGACATCAGTAAAACACATACTGAATTTGCACAGTAAAGCACAGATCAGATCATACATACCACCCTGAATTTTTCATTGCTCCCAGCAGAAGTTTAGCGTATGGACCTGTTAAAGAAACAGGCGTTCAGTTTAACGGTATCTTGTTCAGTCCATCACACTGACATAGCTTACCAACTAATGCCATCAAATAACATTCTTTAGATACCATGTTAAGCACAAATAAAAGACGTTATTTTGAATATCTATTCCAGAACATTAATTGCACATACAATTGTTGTAACGTACAATAAGATTGAGAGTTGAACTTGCACAAACAAAACTAGCGAACTAACGTTAACTTAGCTGAATAGCTAAACAGCGTACTTGTGTCCAATGCGAGGCGAAGCATGCCCTGACACTTGAGGTTATAAGAGAACAACCTCCCTGCAATCGAGTTTTTCTTATACTTAGATGTGTCTCTGTCGGGGAATAAATTGTAGCCATAGTCGTCATCTTGTTTACTTTGATCCATTTATTCTATCTAGCTAGATTGCTGCGCTACATTAGTCTGACAGCGAACTAGTAGGAGGTCATTCTGTGTTTTCTAGACCACGTGGGCACCGTACGTCAGAGGTGAAAGGCGAATCTCTTAACCCTTTCCAGTTCTTGACTCATAATTGTATTGCATTTCTTTTATTTATTGACGAAATAAAAAGTGTACATCAAGTTTCAACCGACTAAAGTCGGTTCATTCAATTTCAGAATAAAGTGAGGTTTGGCCGTTTAGTAGTTTCTTATATGATGTGCACACAAATTGTGCATTAAATGGTTTGTGTCACATGAAGCAAACTAGATATGCACAATTTGACTGTTCTGTAATTCTTTGTCCTCCAGACCTTTCTCTGAATACTAAGACATTTTAGCACTTGCTGTGCCTCAGTGGTAGCATGAACTTTTCCCAGTTTGCCTAGAGGGGGCGACTAACCACAGTGAACTGAACCGCGCGCCAACCGCTGCACAGTTGAGACGCTGTCATCTTTGGTGCCGTTGGAAAGTATAATATAAAATGAAGAAAGCCGTGACAGCTGGCCAAATTGCAGATTGGTTTGCAATCGGAACAAAATCTGCTAAACAAAATGCTGAAATGGAAATCAAGGAATCCAATGTAGAAGCTAATGCCAGGTAACTAACTTAATGTAGCTATCATAGTTAGCCATCGATAAGTCGTTAAGGTCAGAAAGTTGTTACTAATTTAACCACAATCCAAAGCATATTAAATGTGCGAGTTAACGTAAATTTAGTAATGTTGGGTTTTAAAATCCACGTCATTGAAAAGTTGTTTGAAGCATTTGTTTTAATTCCTCACATTAATTAACACGTGTTAATTTACCAAGCTGTGGCATCATTTGTGATTGTCATTCAGCCAAGGTTTTAGTTTCTTGCGGTTTTTTGTCAATTAGATTTTTCTTCTTCAAACCTGGATCAGAAGTTAAATAATGGTAATGTTAAAATGAGATTGACGAATGAACTTATGTTATTGTGGTGATGGCCGCCACAGCTGTTTCTTGAGCTAAGTTAGAACTGTAACGTTATTGATGTTCGTTCAGCTCAGGTGACCTGGAACAGAGAAATTTCTCTAAACCCCACGATGGAGTGAGGAGACTCAGATTGGATAGTAAGTTAACAAGACATTGTGCCTTTTTCTCCCCGCCCCAATCTTTGTAGTACTGCCAAACATAGTAATATGAAGTATCAGAACTGTCCAGTTTATTCAGTACAGCGTGCATCAGTAGAGGCATAAGTGCTGTCTATCGAAAGCAACTCCCCAGAATTTGCTTTTCAAAGCAAATGAACAGGTTTCTACAAGACTATTGGTCTTTGTATGACTAGGTTCATCTGAGCTACCACCTTCATTGACCAGCGTGGAATACCCTTCCCTGCCTATCACCAAGGACAGACAAGAGGTAGGCCCTATACTTGCAGATAGGTGCTGAGCCAAGGGTAAAATCAATGTGGGTATCTCTTAGTAATTCTAAATGAGTATGGACTTGCTTGTGTTGGTAAATTTTAGTGAGACAGTATGCAGGTGTCTTCAACTTATTCACATATTCGAGTATGATATAATTTTTAGAAGTTAAGCTTCCCTTCAATTAAATCCATATTTCACTTTATGGTGAGCCATTTCTGATTGAGCTTCCCTGTCTGTCGCACAAGGAGGATGACACTGATAGAAAAATCATTCAACACACCACTGGGAGAGTTGCAAGCTGCTTGTCTCTAACTGTATCTTTGTTCCACAGCTTGTGTCTCTAATAGAGAATAATTCAGTGGTAATCGTCCGTGGAGCCACTGGTAGTGGAAAAACGACCCAGTTGCCCCAGTTTGTCCTGGATTACTACAATGAAAAGCACGTGCCCTGCAACCTGGTGGTCACTCAGCCCCGGAAAATTGGCGCTTCCAGCATTGCACGCTGGGTTGCACGCCAGCGCAAGTGTGCTCTGGGCAGTCTGGTGGGCTATCAGGTACGGTGCAAGTAATAGAATTACCTAGAATAGAGCCACTATTGACCTCACTGACAGTTTCCTGTCTCTGTGTCCAGGTCTAGTTGTCACTTCTTCAGTGTAGTTAAGCCTGTAAATTGATTTATTTGTGGGTGATGTAACATTATTATATGAATAGGATGACTTGAGACACAAAGGCTGAATCACTGTGCCCTAAACTCTCAAAGCCTGATTCATGTCAATGGAGTGGAATTCAGCTATAGACATTAGTTAGACCTGTTAATATTGCTTACAGCAGCATTCTCATGAGACATGTTTCAGCTTTGAGTTATGTTGTTAGAGGGCTTCATGTACTTTTATCTTGTACAAAAGTGACAAGCTAGTTTGCTCATATTTTAATCACCTGCAGAACTAAGCTATGTGGGCAGATGTTTGTAGGTGCTTAAAATCACCCTTTAAAATCACCCTTTTCTGAAAGGATTTTTTGACGTCTTTATACTGAATAATAGTAAGTAAAAGCCTCTAATAACACAAATCTGTGTTACGTGCTGTAATATATATAGATAGATAGAGAGAGAGAGAGAGACTTTAGAAAGCATAGCAGTATTTCATAATTTAGTTTTATTTTGCAAACTCCATAACTGAATACAGGCAAGTTCACAAAATTTACATCATGATTTACATCATAAGAATATGAGCCTTTTGATCTGCGTAATGGACATGACATTGAATAGACAAGCTTTAATGGGAGATTATAGTTTACAGAAGTCTGTGAATTTTTCGAGGAACATCAAAATCATTAGCTTTATACCAAGCAGGACACCTGAGCGAACACAGAAAAAAAACTTAGTTTGTAAAATAAATTGCTTTTGATTGGAGTTATTTTGGGAAGACTGGTGTTATGGATGTGACATACGGATTTAACATGTCTGAACCAGGCTTTCAGAGACTATACACAACTGTGAATGGTGAAATGTAACCTGCAATGATTGAAATAGTAGGTTTGGTAATTTAATGCCTGAGTGGGCATACTTAGAAAATGTAATGGTCATTCTGAAAGCATTGCATTACAATAAGGCACTACCAGTGGTACCAACAGGTGTGGATCTCAAGCAAATCTCTCCAATTAGCCCTCCGTTGTCATGAAAATGTTAGGCCATTACAGGTTGACAGTAACCATAGAGCACTATTGGCATTTACAGCCATTGCGCTGCAGGTCATCTGTGCTCCACTTTACCTGAAACATCACTGTCTACTTCTCTGTAGCTTAATCTCACAAGGATCATCATTCATTGATGTAAGAAATGGAATTATCAGTATAAATCTATCAGAAGGTGTATCATGCAATAAACTATAGACTTCAGTGAACATTTTAACATAAGTTTTGGTTATGGTCATGGTAAGGATAATTTTTGCATGTAATTGGCCATATATATGTATTTAGGGCAATACACAGAGGTGTGTGTGTGCGCGCGCGGCTGTGTGTGGACACGTGTGTATGTAGGTTGGTCTGGAGAAGATGACTTCGGAGCACACAAGGCTGATTTACATGACCACTGGGGTCCTCCTGCAGAAATTGGTGGGAGCCAAGAGCCTGACAGAGTACTCTCATATCTTCATAGATGAGGTATGAAACAAAGACAGACTGGTATCTTTTTACTTCTGCAGTGACAATTGAGGTTTTTCATCTACCTACAGTACGTCCTAATGCTTGTGATGTATTTCTCAAAATCGTGCGTACAAAAGTGACTATACAATGAAGAATGGTCTGGCAAGAATAGCAGGCTGTGCTTAGCCCATATAAATATGGACATGTATGTGAAGGTAAGATTATTGTTCTGTGAGCCAGTCTATGGGTCAACGTATAGGTAACCAGTCAAATATAGACTGCATGAATTGTGTAGGATAAACATGGCCAACTCTAGATAGGGTTGTATGATAGTTTCAGTCTATTCTGAGCTTAAAACAACAGGTGTTGGCATTTAGCCGGTGTTTATAAACTTTACCCTCAGTAGGGTAAATTGCTTGTTTTCATGACTACAACCCATTGCATGAATAAACCAGCCGGACCATCTTCCTTGTCAAGTTTTTTGAAACCTTCTTTGAGCATCCTTAATTCGACACAACATACTTACTCACTGGTAGGCTTTATAGGCAGCTGGTAGGTGTCATGGAAAACTACCGCGACATTCACAAATTCACAAAATTGATCTTCTAACCTATCAACTACGCTTGGTTAAAACCCATGAGCTCAATGTCCACACATTGAGTGAAGCTGTGACAAAGACTTTTATTCACAATACCAGTACACGAGAGGCTACTGCCCCACCGTATAAATGCGTAGTAGAGTGAAGAAAGGCCACTGCAGAAAGGCTCAAGGCCGTTTACCTTGAGAGTTGATCAAGTCTGCCTGTCCCTTCCAAATATCTGCCTTTTATACTATTCAAACCACCCGAAAGAGAATAAATGCAGCAATCCTACGTGGATAATTTAAACTGTCTGTTTAAAAGTCTGTTTAGGCTAACATGTCTCACTAGTTTGGGATTCTTTTAACATTGATTTAGAATGATAGAATAGAACCTGTGAAGAGAGCTGAAAAAGATTTCTGTAGATGAATGAAGATCTGCTTGTCTGGGTTAAAAAATATGTAATGCTTGTTTCCAGAGAATAATTCTTTGTCTTTCCTGAGAAGTTTGGCCTTCTACACATGTTCAGATAGGCAACCTCTAACTAGCTGAGAAATAAATAATCTAGTGTTTAGCTTTCACTGCACCAAAGATTTCTTTCCCTTCCTATTAATTGTGCTTTCTTTGTGCTTTCTGGATGAGATTAATTGACATCATTCTGACAGAGTAAAATGATGTTGTTGGGCAGGTTCATGAACGGACAGAGGAACTGGACTTCTTGCTTTTAGTCATAAGGAAACTCTTGTTCTCCAATTCCCGCCATGTCCGAGTAAGTCCAAGATAAACTCTCACATGCGCATACACATCTGTGTGTCAGATCTTTTCAAGACTCACTCTCACAGTTTTCCAGATTTCTTGATCTATGTGTTGTTCTGTCAGCTGATTTACAGTATGTCTAGTCTCTGGTATTGCTGGTTTTCAGACTGTCTTGTCTCTCTCTAATCACAGGTTATCCTGATGTCTGCCACCATTAACTGTAAGGAGTTTGCAGACTACTTTGGCACACCACTGCGCAGTCAGTTGAACCCTGCGTACGTCTTTGAGGTGGAGGGCGCACCCTACGCCATTGAGCAGTTCTACTTGGATGACCTCCGTGGACACATCTCCTTCTCTGTGAAGCACATGATGCCACTTTTACATTAATGTAGAAACGCATGTAGTAATGTAGAAACGCATACATGCATGGGTCAAAATTAACTTTGTAAAATGTGATTATCTACCAGCCACTGAAAGATGAATTGGTGAAATTCACCAGCCATTCAATAGTAAATCAGCATTTTCTGTCAGAAATCTACCAACCACCTTCAGAATTTACCAACATTTGACTGGTAGCAAATTTTGTGCCCTGCAAACATGTATGCCATACACATGTGCATACACAGCAACTATGTTGTACATTTATTTATTTATTTTGTGCATACACAGCAACTATTTTGTACATGTATTGTTCACCTAATGAAACATTCATATGCACACATACAGTGTGGTTGACAAGAATTTACCTACATGTTTATGCAGATTTTTGAATACATGGTAACATGTGTTTCATGTGTGTTTGTGTGTATGTGTGCATGCATCAGATGGTGCACTGGGATGAGCCTGGCATTAGTGTGCAGATGTACAATGTAGCCATCAGCCTGATCGAGAGCTTTGACACCATGGAAGACCAAAGGTCAGATCAGCCAGGGGCCACGGGGAGGGGCTGTTCTGTGAAATCAAAATTGGTCACTTACTACATTAAATGAAAGCGAGGGTGGCAGTGTTGCAGCAGAAATTTTGAATAAATTTATGGATTGCATTTTTCCCCATCCGCATGCTGATTCTGCCAATGCCTGCCATCACCTCCACCTTCAGCTGGGTCAGACCCAAGCTTAAATGTCCCTCTGAATCCCTAGAAAGTCTTGAATTGTGTATTTATTTTTAGATGTTTAAATAAAAATAGAAAAAGCCTTGAAACAGGGACATATATTGAGGCTATAGGACAGGCATAGTGTGGATAGTCAATAGTTTTGTGTAAGCCACTTATGAAGATGATGTGTGTGAGGGAGGTTTAGCTATGACATTGTTTGTTCTTTGTCATGTCATTGTGTGTTTTCAGTCATGAAGAAGAGAACAAAGGATTTGTGCAACTGCCAGAAAGGGGCAGTGTTCTGGTTTTCCTGCCTGGCCTGGCTGAGATTCAATACATGCAGGATGCCCTGTCCAAACTTGGACGCAAGAGGTGTGTGTGGTTGTGTGTGTGTGTGTGTGTGTGTGTGAGTATGTGTGCGTGTGTGTATGCCCACATGCGTGTGTGCGTACAAGCAGGTAGATGAATCTGTGATACAGGGCCATCTGTTTTATCACTTGCAATTTTCTTAGGCATCTCTGCTGTTACAAGAGATTGTGTTGTAGACATTAATCAGTCATATCGGAGAAGTGGAAATCTAAGGGAGGGCTTGAAGGAGAATTCCAGTGTGAATCCATCCATCCAGGTCACTCAGTCGGTAGGCAAAATAATGTAAAAAATTAAAAAAAAAAAAACCTTGAACACTAACTGAACGAGGCACAGTAATTTGCTTTCATTTTCCTATGCTCAATTCTGTTGATGTTAGCTGCTGGTTATTCGCACAATGTTGTGTCAAACTTTCTGTTGCTGGTGACCTGGAATAACAGGGCTATGGATTAATTTACACCAGATTTCTCCTTTTTGCATTTTCCCCTAATCAATATAGAATAATACAATATTTCATATAGATGGCTGTTGTAAAGTGTAATTCAGATCACATGCACACACCTACAGGTGGCGCCATTGCTCCTATTCACCTTGTTAGTAAGTCTTGTTCGGTCACTGATGTTCTGAAAATCTGCACCGGTGCTGCTAGATGTTAAACAATGGAAACAACAAGGTCAAGAGTTTGTCTTTGTTACCAGAGTAGCATGTAAATTGTTACCTGTGCACATGTGCGGCCCATGGCCAGCTGCTTTTTCCCAAAGGGCTACACACAAGCCCAACATATGGAGTGCAGAGAGAATAACTTCAGTAGAAGAATCTGAGTATGTTATTATTTATGAGTATACAAGTGAAGAATGACTTCATTACGCTTTTTTAGTAATCAACTACAAATAAGTCCTACGAATAACTTCATTGTCTTGTTTGATTACCATAGAGGTTACACAAATAGGCCTATATGTTCTATTAATTCAGTCTCTTGATGTCTTTTCTTCATGTTATTTATTTTACTTCAGCGGGAGTATGTAGCATGTGTGACTGTGTTTGTTCTGTGGTTAGGTTTCAGGTCTACCCACTCCACTCCACAGTGACTCTGGAAGAGCAGAATGAGGTTTTCTTGGTTCCTGTGGCTGGGTACAGGAAGGTAGGCCTAATTGTGGCTAGAACGAGGAGATTTATGAACAGGATCATTTTGTGATCAGTTCTAAAGTTTGTGTGTGTGTGTGTTTGTGTGTGTCAGATCATCCTCTCCACTAACATTGCTGAGAGCTCGGTCACTGTTCCAGATGTGAAGTATGGTGAGTTTGTCAGGTTCCAATAGGACATTCTGCTGAGTGACACACAGTGCATTTTATTCACTATTTCTTAAGCGGTAATGTTTTAATTTTTCTTTAAATTCTTTGGACATTTCAAAAGCAGTTCCAAATGAAAGGGTCAACTAGTGTGTCAATCTGTGTGTGCGTGTGCGTCTGCCCGTCTGTCTGTGTGTCTGTGTTTGAGTTGTAACAAATTTAACCCACACAAGTAATGAGGATAGAGACTAGATATTAGAATCTGTAGTATTGAGTTAGACTTGGTTGCAACTGGAATCGGACAACACCCTTTATACCCCAGAACATCTGACTGGGCCCTCACAGTATACTCATAGAAATACAGTATATCATTGTATGATGACAACCACTGAAAAAATCCTAACTCTAATCTAATCTAATCTAACTGTCTGTGTGTGTGTGTGTGTCTGCGATTAACAGTGATTGACTTTTGTCTGGCACGGCACCTGGTGTGTGACAAGGACACAAATTACCGCTCACTCCGTCTCACCTGGTCCTCCAAGACAAACTGTAACCAGCGCAGAGGTGTGTGATCAGTCTTCCACTTTCACAGATTTTCTTTTTCTTTCTTCCTTCCTTTCGTTTTCTTTCTTTCTTCCTTTCTTAATCCACTGGTATTACTGTGTTGGGTGGTGTTAATTAGCAAGATATTTTGCTAGAAAATTGAATGAGCAATAGTCTCTGCTGTTGGTTTGAAGGCATTGCATATAATCTTTTCAAACAAATTACACCTCATAAAGATTTTATGTTCATCATTACTGAAAACTACCCATTTTTATCTTTTTCCTCCTGAAATCTTTTTTTTGTGTGTGTGTGTGTGTTTCAGGTCGAGCTGGGCGGGTCTCTAAGGGTTACTGTTACCGTCTGGTTACCAAGGAATTCTGGGAGAGGGAGATCCCTGACTTTATGATTCCTGAGATGCTGGTGAGTTGCTCTCTGCCCTACTGGTCATGTGACCAAAACAAAGTGAATCATGTGACTAGAGTTGGGCGAAGCTGTTGGCAAGTTTATGTTTTTGCCACGTTTTATCTGTATGTGATCCATTTGAGTCCATTTTAAACTACCCTGCAAACACGGCATATACCTTTAAACATACAAAACACTGTTTGTGTGTGTGTGTGTGTGTGTGTGTGTAGCGGTCCTCACTGGACACCATCTTGCTGAAGGTGAAGCTGCTGGACATGGGGGACCCTCGGACTCTCCTTGCCACAGCACTCTCCCCTCCCAACCTCAGTGACATCGAGAGGACCGTACTGAAGCTCAAAGCGGTCAGTTTCCCTCCTGCTGATGGCAGCCAACTTTCTTCACAGCCTCTCAACTGTTCATTACCTTTTATTAATTGCACAAGTCAGTTCACTTTTACAGCACTTATTCAGTGATTCTTGGTCATAACCTTGTTAAAACTTTGTTGAGGAAAAAAATGAAGTGATTAAATATATCTGACACATTGTATTCGCATGACATGGGAATAATGTCTTATGGTAGATTAAGTAGCTATTGATTCCTAGGGTGGTCAGAATCACAAATCAGAATCCTGACTTTGATAGAAAAGCTGTCTCAAGTCTCACTAGTGTGTGTGTGTGTGTGTTTGTGTGTGTATCTGTGCTTCAATATCTAGATGGGAGCCCTGTCTGTGCATAGCCCCCGTCAGAACCGCTACGATGGTGACATGACCTTCCTGGGCCGTGTGCTTGCACATTTACCTGTGGGTTTGCACCTGGGGAAAATGATTGTTCTTGGACACGTGTTTGGTGTTCTGGACGACTGTCTTATCATCGGTATGGTTCTTTCCTTTAGGGCTCAGACTGTGTGCCTTAATTCAAAGTGGGCCTTTCAGTTTATCACACAGTACTAACAGTGATGCTTAAAAGTAAATGCCGACTTAAAATGGCACGATCTCTTAATGGGTTACTAGTGAAATCATAGCAATCACATTACAGCCAGAGTGCTTGCACAGGTCTGTGCATGGATTGCTGCAAAATATTTTGGAGTTTCATGTCTGAAGTTACAGTTCATTTGAAACTTTATTTTCTTGGATCTTGGATGGGAAATTTGTGTTGCCAGATAAAAACCTCACTATAAAGATTCTGTTTATCTGTAGTTGTAGCCTTCAACTCGGAAAGTTTTGACTAATAGTGGCGATGGCAACAATATGTTTTGTCTGTCAAGATATTGTGATTAAATTGAGATTAGTCATGGGTATGAATAATTATAGTCTTAACTGTATGCCATTACTTTGAAATGTTGTCAGACAAACTAAATGAAACTTTGCTCCATCTCTCCCTCTGTCTTTTTTGTCTGTCCCCAGCTGCTTGCCTGTCACTGAAGAGCTTCTTCAATGCACCTCATCTGCAGCCTCTGGCAGGATATCGGTGAGGGGGTTTTCATTGCTGAACCTGAATCTCAGTATACAGTCACCACTAACCTATCTGTGTGATTCACTCCCTCATCTAGAATACAACTGCAAGCAGCAATGTGGGGGTCTATCAACAATGGTAGTCTCCCCAATGGTTCCCAGATTTGTATATGTCCTCAGGGTCATGAACCCATGTAACAAATTTGATTTTAAAACGTAGAACTGTTGTTGAAATATAAGCCATTTTTACAAATTATAGCGCTACAAAGAGGTCAAAGGTCACTATATTTATTGAGACATTTATTGACTATCTGTGCCAGTTTTCATCAAGATTGGCCAAAATTCTCGATTTTTTTGGCAGAAAATTTAGCAACAAAATCCAATATGGCAGAAAATGCTGCCCTCTAGAGGTTAGAGGTTACCATATTTGCTGAGTGAGCTCAGGATGGGGTCATGAGTTCAAACTTGGGACGTGAAACCATTCCTGACCTCACTCCCTGTTTGGCAGCTTTGCCAAAATTTGTGACCGCTGAGAATTTAGTTTTATTTTCAACAGTCCAAAATGGCAGGAAATCCAATATTCTGTGCAGTATGCATCCAATATACCGGAAAATGTCATACGTCAAGTGCGTAATCTCAACTCAAGAATTCCAACAGTACCTCATTTTTGAAAATTAGGCATACAGTTCAAAAGTTACATTCATGGATGCAACTCCAACTTTGGCCTGTTGGTGGCGCTAGAACGCTTGACCTGCCTACATAAAACTTAGTCAAATTAACCAGGGGGCCATCCCCAATCTCTGCAAAAGCTCACAACTTTCCTCCATACGGTTCTGTAGGCTGCCACAGACTTCAGATGAACAAGAATAAAGCCCCACTGTTCGCTGCTAAACCCCCAATTATTGAACTTCAAATATGTGCCTAAATGTACCCTTATCGTACATAATTAATTTATCTCATATATGCATCCACATACTGAACTCTAAATATGCAGTGCCTATCACTGACTGTCTGACTGACAGATACACACACACACACACACACACGCATACTTCCCACAGGAAATCCTGGCATCCTGTGCCATCTGCATGTATAACGCTAATCAGGTTAAAGTGGCAAAGCTACACCAACGTGTCTCCCTTTGTAAGCTCCCTTTTGAGACAACCTATCTATACCCTCCCTAAATATGGTTTGTTTTGGTGCAATTGTGAATGTCTGTCCATTTGAATTTATGAGAGAAAGAATTTGTGTTTCTGCTTTTCTGCTATAAGTGACCACTGGTGATATTTTGTTTATTGTTAATGAAATCTCCCACAGGAGCAAGCTGATGTTTGCAAATGGTGTTCCCAGTGACTATATTGCTTGTCTCAATGCATTTAAGGTAAGTGTCTGTGCAGGCGTATGTGTGGGCGTGCAGGCGACTGCGTGCATTGTGACTTTGCTTCAAAAACATAATAATATGCACTGTACATTCTTCTACCACAGCTAAATGGATGCCATTCTATGACCACTGTCATAGAATACAAGCCCAGGTAACACCGCTGCTCAAAAAACCATCCCTTGCTCCCACTCAAGTGGAGAACTACCGGCCTGTTTCTCTTCTTCCCTTCCTTTCCAAAGCCATTGAACAAGCTGTCTTTAAACAGGTCACAGGATTTCTTACCCAGAACAGCCTCCTCGACTCCAACCAATCCGGTTTCAGAAGTGGCCACTCCACTGAAACAGCGCTTCTGTCTGTGACGGGTCAATCCTCAGTGCTCATCCTGCTGGACCTATCAGCAGCATTTGACACAGTCAACCACCGCGTCTTACTGGACAAGCTGACCAACATGGGTATTGATGGCACAGCGCACTCCTGGTTCAAGTCCTATCTTACTGGACGGTCGTTCAGTGTCTCATGGCTAGGACAGACATCGGCACTTCACCAACTCACCACAGGAGTACCCCAAGGATCTGTCAGGGGGCCCCTTCTGTTCGCCCTGTACATCACCTCGCTGGGCTCAATTATCCACTCCCATGGCTTCTCGTACCACTGCTATGCTGATGATACCCAGCTCTATCTGTCAACACGGATCTCGCACTGTCTGTCTGATATATCTGCATGGATGTAAGGACACCACCTCCAACTAAATCTCTCAAAAACTGAACTGCAGGTCCTCCCAGCCAAACAAGCCATACATCACGACATCAGCATCAAGACCGACTCCCTGTCTGTTTCTCCCACCAAAGTGGCAAGAAACCTAGGTGTCATGGTTGATGACCAACTGACCTTTGCAGATCACATTGCCTCTGTGGCTTGGTCGTGCCGTTTTTCCCTACTCAACATAAGGAAGATCAGGCCGTACCTAACCCAACTTGCAACCCAGCTCCTGGTACAGACCCTGGTTATCTCTCGGCTTGACTACTGCAATGTCCTCCTATCAGGCCTACCAGCCTGTGCAGTGAGGCCGCTACAGATGATCCAGAATGCAGCTGCACGTCTGGTCTTTAACCAGCCAAAAAGGGCACACGTCACACCTCTGTTCATTGAACTTCACTGGTTACCCTTGGCTGCTCGCATTAAATTCAAGGCACTTATGATGGCCTTCAGGGTGAATGATGGCTCTGCTCCCATCTACCTGAATTCTCTCCTGAAGCCCTATGTCACCCGACGACCGCTTCGCTCCTCTAAGGAACGTTTTCTAGCACGGCCAACACCTTGTGAAGGTCAATCCAGACTCTTCTCATATCTGGTTCCGCACTGGTGGAATGAACTCCCAAGTACTACCAGATCAACTGATACCCTCTCCACCTTCAAGAAACTCGTGAAGACCCAGCTCTTCCAAGAATATCTCCTGGCGTAAACTTTGAGAATGCACTTAACAATTTAATTTCTCTGCACTATTGCACTTTCAACTTAAAATGGTGCACCCCTTGTTCGTTTTTTCATTGTGTTGTAGCTTGAATGTTATCCTCTTTTGTAAGTCGCTTTGGATAAAAGTGTCTGCTTAATGTAAATGTACCACTGTGTTTGTGTGTGTGTTTGTGTGTGTGTCTGTGTGTGTGTGTGTGTGTATGTATGTGTGCACGCATTGACTTGCTTAGGTGTGTTTGTCCCTACATTTAATACTATTATATGTAATGTTTCATATGTAATGTAAGCCCTGTGATGCTACATAGACTATGCATAATTATCTTTATGCATCTTTTAAGGCCTGGCAGTCTTTCAAGTCAAAGGGCGAATTCCGCCATACCAAGGTAAGAATGCACACAAAATACTGCATGTTGGCATACAGTTTGTCGGTAGATGTAGTGGGTGAAAACAAAACAAACTTATTTTGGATAAATGCAAGGCCAGTAAATAAAGTAGAACATGTAGTTCAAGAGCAACACGTAGAATAAAGAATAGTCTTCAGACCTGCAGAGCTTGCTGCAAGATTTATTATTTCTATTATTTCTGAACTTGTGGTCAAAATACTCGAGGCAGGCAACTTGGTGGATCACTGCAGTCTTTAATCACAATGCCGAAGACAAGTCAACCACACAGACCCACACAAGGTGTGCTGAGTGACAAGCCTCCCTTCTTGGAGACTAGGATTGTGTGGAGATTATTATTGTAAGGAAGATGGAGTTTGTTTCATTATATATATATATATATATATATATATATATATATATAGTATTAAACTTAGGAGTGTAATGCTTATACTAACCTACGAAAGAAGACTGTTGCAAGACTATTCCAATGGTGGCCTAGGAGGCCTAGGCAGACAATGGCAGGAAAGCAGAGAAGGGAGGGGGCAGCCCAGATATGACGTTGGTGTTTCTGGGAAAGGTAACGTAAAATAATCAGTAATCTGAGGTTAAGGTTTTACAGTGTGTAATAGAATGAAATAAAAGTTAAATTGAATTGATTCATTTCACTTTTGGAAAGTGAAACTAGAGAAAAGGGAACTCTCAAATGTGTCTGAGTCAGCCACACTTAACCTTTACACCTTCAGTAATTTCTGCCATGTGCATTTGGACTATGTTTAATGCTCAGAATTTACTGAGCGAAAGGTCAGAGCAACACCAACTCAGGATCCTTAGAGGAGGCTCTAATGTTCCCACAAGGCGTAAGGTTGTCTTGTTGAGCAAATTATGGATCCCAGCACATTTGAACCTGAATTGTTGTGTAGCACAATTTACATCTTTATCTGAATATCTAGATTCAGGATTGTTTGGCACAGTACATGATGGGACAGTTTTTGTAACATAATTTGTAATTATGTGTAAACATAAATTGACTTGTATTTGGTTCACCATGAAAATACACAACAAATGGAATCATTATGATGCTCAGCTAAAAGCATGGACAAATAGTAGTCTATCGTGGTAACTACTGATTGTAGTTTTCCTGCATGACCCCTGGCAGTGGGGTTGTTCCCTTTGAGCCGTGGATCTGCCCAAGGTTTCTTCCTAGACTAACTACCACAAGGGAGTTTTCCTTGCCCCTGTTGCTCTTGGGTGCCCCTTGCTGTAAAGCGCTTTGAGAGTGCTATTGTAAAAGGCTCTGTATGAATATAATTGAATTTAATTGAATGCCAGAAGAGCTATGGTTTGCAGCAAATTCATGTCTTATGTATGCTGGACTATTATTATTGTTGTTATTAATTTTAATATTATTATCTTCTTGATTGTTTGTTTCCAGGATGAATTGGACTGGGGGAAGGAGAACTGCATCTCCATCAAAAGAGTCAGAGAGGTACAACCATGTCTGCGAACATGAGCAGACACTCATGACACTCGTTATGGCCTAAACCCTGCCGTAGATAACGCACATCAATGTTTCAACTAGTTTTATTCTCTGTTTGATACTACATACTTGTAGTGTATGTACTTCACTCAAATGCAGTTACACAGTACATCAAATGCACTCTGGTGAAAGCAGGAAAACAAAAGAAAATAAATACAAAGGAAACATTTGCAGTCATGCAGGTGTGTGTGTCTCTCAGGTTGCAGAGCTGTATGAGGACCTGAAGAAACGTGTGGCCCAGTTTAACATGCACCCCAACTCCAGCCAGTCCTCCCTGGATTATACCAACCTGCACATCCAGAAGTTCATTCTGCAGGTAATTGTGTGTGTGTGTGTGTGTGTGACAGAGAGAGAAAGAGGAGGGGGGGAGGAGGGTAAAGTGTTGTGATAAGAACGCAATAGAAAACTGACCCTTGTGATCTGTTTGCATTTTGCAGTCTGAAATAGTGTTCTGTTTGTGACTGAGACCTATGTGTGTGTGGGTGTGTGCGCGCGTTGGGGTGTGTGTGTGTCTGTGTGTGTGTGTGTGTGTGTGTGTGTGTGTGTGTGTGTGTTGAGGTGGTCATTGCTGGAGCCTTCTACCCTGACTACTACCTGCAAGGCGAGATTGATGATGAACTGGTTGCCAAGGAGCTGTCTGGCTATGATCCCACAACCACTGTGATGGTACGTCTATTCCAGCTCACACTAAGGCCTCCAAGGACAATCTGTCTGTATGTGTGTATGTGCGTGTGTGTGTGTGTGTTAATAGAGTACATGAAGTTCTTTCGGGAGGTGTGTCAGAACATGTTTTGACAAATTTGACTAATGTGTAGGATGTCTTGGGTATAAAGAGGGATCTCAGCCATAGATAAGGTTGATTAGCACTGTGTGTGTGTAACTTTGTCCCTGGCATTGTAAAATTAAGACCAGGTTTGTTCGAATTACCTCCATGTGATCACAGGCTCAACCCAGTGTGTATCTAGCTGGTTATGCAATTGCAACCCCCCCCCTCAACCCACCCATGCACTGGTTCTGAAATGCAAAAATTAAAGTTCAAAAGGTTGAATTTGTAGCTACAAACAGACAGGGTGAATATGAGAGAGATAGAGAGAGAGGGAGGGAGAGGGATTGGGAATGGATTTTAAGGAATAGCATCAGGTGTGTGTTCACATGTGGACCAAATCTATAGGTACAGGTCAGTGACGAGACTAGGCATGGTCAGTCACCCAGGGGGCTTGGTGCTAGGGAGTTCATGGTCATTACTTCCCCTTTGAAAGATGAAATGCTTTTAGTGGGAGTGAATGTGAGTGAAGGTTGAATAACAACTTGTTAAGAGAACATTGTCTGCTTTGTGTAGATGCTTTAACAGGTGTGCTTGCTGTTGGTGAATTTCAGCCACTTATAGTGGTTCACCAGGGGAGTCAATTAAGTAAACTAACATGCTTGGGTAAAAGCACAACCTCTTTGGCAGAAGCACTGCTGAGCTCTATTCAATGTTTTTCAGCAAGCTCCATCACTTAACGGTCTGCACCCAGCCATTTGGGAACGCTACATTTTCCTTCCAACTTGACAGACAGAGGAAGAACTTTTTTTTTATTGCTTGGCTGTAGAGAAATGTGGTAGTCGATACAATAACAAGGACAATTCCACTATTCCACCCAAATTGAAATCACAGTATAAATGGACTTTCACATACACTGCATCTGTTTATTGAACTGCGTCATGTAGCCTTAAAATATTATCTCATGGTCTGTTTTGGGCTTTTAGATTCGCAACATGCCCCCATTCGCCTTCTTGTACTACAAACAAGTCCAGTCCCTGTTTCGCCAGTGTGGCCAGGTCAAGAGCATTGCCTTTGACAGCACCAGGTAAACTGTTTGTGTGTGTGTGTGTGCGTGTGCGTGTGCGTGTGTGTGTGTGTATGTGAGGGGAGAGTGAGAGAGCAAGAGCACTACATAGAGATGGAGAGAGTTTGAGTTCATCTGAATGAAAGTTTTTCTCAGATATGGTTTCTCCTCAAGTGATGAAATATCCCTGAGTAGGGAAAAAAAAAACGTATTTATGAAGTATTGCTTACATTAGAGAACGCCATCATTGGTCATTTGTTTTGTTGTGTGAAAACGGCATAGCAGATGCATATCTCAGTTCTCCTGAATTGTGTGCATTCAATTCAATTCAATTCAATTTTATTTATACAGCGCCTTTTACAATAGTATTGTCTCGTGGCGCTTCACAGAAGGAGCACCTAAGAGCAACAGGGGCAAGGAAAAACTCCCTTATGTGCGTGCGTGTGTGTGTGTGTGTGTGCCCGCGTATATGTGTGTGTTAGAGCGTATGTTGAGTTCTGCCGGTCGGCCACCCAGGGAACTGGTGTGCTGCAGGAAGTGTCTCTGGCATTGCTGCTTGCCCAGAAGAAGCAGATCCTGAAGCTGGCCGTCTACCCCTGTGAGGAGGTAGAGACCCACGCAGGGGAGAGGGCCATGATCACACATCTGCGCAACGCAAGGTACACACACACACACACACACACACACACACACACACACACACATACTGTACATATACCGACAGAACTATTCAACTCTCTTACACAGACACTCCATACACATGGTCTCACTCACTCCCCGTCTCTCTCTTTCCACTGTATTACCCCACCACACTCACATGCACACACGTCACAAGGCTACATCTCTCAATTTATATATATATATATATATATATATATATATTTTTTAGGACATCCCTAGACTGTACTCGTACATAGAAACATTGCTACTCTTTCAAATTAGCCTAGCTACCTGAAAATATTAGCTGGCTACTGCTGTTGGATTTATGGAAATCAACAGACATGATCCAAATAGCAAACAGACAGATACCTCATCTTTTGTTTGCTCTCTAGGGTCAATGTGGACTTCCTGAACCACACTGTGTCCCCTGCGGATTTCTTGAGTATCAATGATCCTGAGAGGCTGCCCTCCAGTCGGATTTTCATCGTCAACGTCACCAAGGTGTGTGTGTGTCCGCGTGTGTGTGTGTGTAGGGGGGGGGGTTGTTGTTGTTTGGAAACCTGACCAAAATAACAGTGCTATGGTGTTGTGTATAGAGGTGTCTTATCATTACAGTCAGAAAGTCATACATTTGGACGACTTAGCTCAACCCTGACTCTGAAAAGGAACACAATTTTCGGGCAAATACAAATAGTTGTTCCTCATGGAAAAAAGAAGGAGGACCAAAGAAATTTTGATCATCTTTCATACACTAAATCTTGGCCTGGAAACAGCCAACACAGCAATAAAGTGTCTTGAAACCAGCATACAATTTATAGCTCAGCAGTCACCATCTGCCTTCTTTCACTGCTTCACACAGCCAGAACTAAGTACCCTACAGAGACAAAACATGCATTCCCCAGTGAGCCCATGTATGTTATGCTCGGTAAACTCTCATCTTCGCTCTGCTTACAAAGCTTCACCCCAGTAATTCTTCACTTTTCACCCTGATGCATCACCGCAGTGTTCACAGTTGTGTTCACAGTGTGACAGTTCAGTTATTTCAAGCAAGACAGGACTCTGAACCTCTCATTTAGCTTTCAACCATTTTACACAGAACGACCCACAGACATTAATGCACACATTTCAGATCATGGATCTGCTAAAATACTTGTATTGGAACTCACAACTTAATTTCAGCCCAATGATAACCTAGGCAGGGGTCTCCAACAGGTAGCTTGGGAGCTACCAGTAGCTCACCACCTGCTTAAGAGTAGCTCTCCAAAACCTCATAACGGGTACAAAAGGTCACAAAAGGTACTGCATCTCTTAAAATCTCTGCGTAATCAAATTCAAACATCCACAACATTGCTGTGCTCTGATGAGAGTATATGTTGGTAGTTCACACCAGACTTGGCAGTAACTATGACTATAACTTGGCTATGGGGGGGGGGGGCTAGATGTAGGGGGTATTCCAAATAGATGGTTAAATGATAGATCTGGATAAGTTAAGCTAGAAGAAGAGGTAAAGCTTCTAAATGGGTTGTCTACTTTGGTTAAGAGAATGAGGACTCCACTCCACTTTACAGAAATTCACTTTCAGTTTCATTTTCCTATGCCCCATTCAGTTAACTATAGCTTCTGATTTGTCTGTGCCACATTTAGTTAGTTTTAATAACATGGCTATAGGTAGAATCTCACAGGATTTCTCCTTTAAAGTAGTGCTTAATTATGTCATCTATATTGTCTCCTGTTTGATGGCAGCGCTGTGAATGGGAAATGCCAGAACTTTAGATACATTCCAAAACCTGCATCTGACTTGTTGCGTCCGGTGGGTGTCAGCGTTGAGGGTTTAGGCTGAGGTGGGATATTGGCATTCAGCCCCACTCACATTCCTTGATCCCTGGCAGGTGATGGAGGTGGGTCACTTCTGGGGCTTCCAGGCCGGCGAGGCGAGTGTGACCAAGCAGCAGCAATTGACGGCGGCCATCAACGCGTGTGAGCTTCGGACGCTGGCTTCCTCGCTCTACCCCAACCTCCTGTGCCTGGCACCCTTCAGCGAGGACGAGGACCATGACATTCCACCCCACTACTACAGGGCCAAGATACTGCATGTGCCCACCAGCTCTGTGGAAGTGGAGGTACACACACACACACACACACCATACATACATGCATACATACACACACGCACGCACACACACACACACCATACATACATACACTGGAGGGCCCAGCGAAAGCTAAACCGCACACAGCATAACCTGGCAACCCTACACAGACGAAACATGTGTTCCCAAGGGAAATCAAGCTTCTGTCCGGCTGTCTTGCACTCACTCTTTTGTTTTGCTTACAAAGCTTCAGCCTGGTCATTCCCTGCACTATACAGTTGACTCCCTCACTTTCACAGCATCACTCAAGTGTCAGCACAGTGGAAGTTCAGTTATTTCAAGCACAGCAGGACCTTTTTTTAGAACCTCTCAATTATCTTCAGCCACTGTCCACAGGGTGAACCACAGACATTTATAGACACGTGACACAGATCAGGTTTCTGCTATATTTCCTTGTGTTGGGACCGGCTACTTCATTTTGCACTCTGATGCCACAGAATTGGCTAAACTTCTGTGAAGCCGTATCTCAGTTATGTTACTGGGCCTTACAATTCACTCACTGTCAGCAACTGTCCCAGCCCAATGGCAATCCTCTAAAACTTTATGCATCCTCTACTCTTAAATAACTTCCCAATAATCTCTCAGTAGGAAACCCACCAGTTAATCTAGGTCTTACTACTGTCACAGTTAGGCTGTTAGCCTATGACAACACAACCTGGTACCCCACTGGGACATTAGGACCCTAATGTCCCCAAGGACACTTGCAGATAGTGTCACTAGTGAACCATTGCTAAATGGTGTGTGTAGAATTAATCCACTCTGGGATTCCCCATAGCTAAAATTGGAATCTGCCTTGGAATTTGAGAAGAAAATATCAGTCAGACCTGGGAAGCATACAGTCACACCATCTCCGTTCCAAAATGCTTCAAAGTTTAATTAGGGAAATGATTGAGTGTATATACCTCGATAGGGTTACATTTCACAAGTATCAGAATCAGAACTCATGACACGAGTTACATTTGGTGAAGTGATATTTGCAGTGTTACATTTAGCAGGCTGAAAGAACAATCACTACTGTCATTTACGCTGATCTTCACATCCTAATCTACCATGCGAATCAGATAACACACACTTGTAAGTAATTGTTGTCCGTCAGTAACCTGACAGAGCTGGAGAACCATGATGAGTCAGTATGGCAGAGCGGGACAGAAGAGGCAGGAGCAGGGGGAAGAGAATTTGCAAGGGAGAGACGGTGTTTCTCCCATGTCATTGTGCACACTACTGAATGTTTTCAAAGTGGCAACATTAAGTTAGACCAAATGGTGAAGAAAAAACAGAGCATTTAAAAGTTGTATTACCTTGAACGACCACAAGGGAGCAGGCTGTGAGAGTTAGCCATTTGATCTAAATCCCCATGTTGAAATTGACCAGCATCACAACAATGGAAATATGTGTGTCTAAAGCCTTGAAGCGTGTTTAATAGGGTTTCCAGTTTATGACAACTGTGAGATGGGTGAATTATTTTGTGTGTCATTTGCTTAAATTGCGCTTTAAATATGAATGGGCTGATTGTTAAATGGTGGTTAAAATGCATCAATTTCGTCTGGTCTGTCTTTTTCTGTCCTTTTCTTGCTTTGATTGTTAAACAGTGTAGTAGTTAGCTTCTGGTAATCAGCAACTGTTATCTTAAAGATGAACTTGTCCATCACCTCTTAGCTGAGTTGCATTCCCACTTTAAATAAAACGTATGAGCAGCGCTCACACTGGAGAATTTCTGATAAGTCATGGCATCTGTTCCAGACCTGGAAAATCAGGGATTTTGGGATTTTCCCCAAAAATATCAGGAAACTCTGGAAATATCATGTAGTCGTCCCCAAAATGTGTTATTTATTTACATGCTTACAAACTGAATAGCGTTACTACCAATCAGAGCAACATAGGAGACCTATTTCCTTCAGCATCTGCAACAAACTCCTCCCCATGTTCTGTCTGTCACGACCAGTGTAGGAAACTGTAGGAAAAAAATTAATTAGCCATTTCCTTTAAATCCCCATGTTGAATCCCCAAGTCTAAAGACTATCTGACTAAGTTACTCTTCTGTCTCGCCCACGAGGTTGAGACGGAATGAATTCTCCTCCAGCCAAGATGTAGCGTGGCTTGTCTTGATCCTTCTCTCCGGTTGAAGAGAAAATGGGCTCTACATATACTCAAAAGTCAAGACATCAATCAAGACATGGCTCAGGGACACACTCAAAGTTTTAGATTCTAGCAAACAATATATCGCCTAAACAGGAACATAACAGCAACCAATTTTGACCACACAACTGGTCTACTCTTTACTTTTTTTTACTTGCCCCCCCCCCCCCCCCCCAACCCATTCTATTACATCTTTTCAGTTTTTTATTCTTTTCTATATATCAAGGACTGGAAGCTTTTTTATTGCTCTCTTAACTACTTATATTCTGTTTTATATTGCTGTATTTTATAATGTAAAGCCTACTTATACTCTGCCTGGAACAGAATCTGCACTGGAAATGTATTTACACCAACACTTTTGCACTAGCGTTACCATAGCATCCTCCTGCACATTCTACACTACTTCCACACCAAACAACTTAGTATTGCCAAACCCTAAATGGCACACATAATAGGATTTTTCTCTCTGTATTTTTATAATGCATATATGTCGTGAATATGCCATGTTGTGGAGGCTTATGGATGTTGGAATTTCCTACAGGATAATAAAAGTATCTATCCATCCATCCACCCATCCACCCCACCAGTAACTATATGTATGTGATAATAGACTTTTACTTGTATCTTTGTATCATGAATCAATATGAGCCTGCATCCTTTATGAGATTAGGCTAATTGCATTATTGTGTGTGTGTGTGTAGGTTTTCTTCCTGGATTTTGGGAACACAGCAAGAGTGCCCAGCGACAGCTTGAGGGAGTTACCGGCAGAGCTGCAGACACTGCCCTTCCAGGTAGATGCACCCTTAATTGCAGAGATGAGAGCACCTGTGCTGGAGGTGCTTGAGAGGTTTGCAGGTGTATAGGACACAGTGTTTGGCGTAAGTCAGATAAAGGAGTTACGTAGACTCTGAAGACGACAGTGGATGGAGTTTTTGGTCCATTTTGGTCCTTGTCTGTTCAGCCAGAGGCCTACAAAGTTTTCTGCTGGATTGGAGGGTGCGTTTTGATGAGTGCATTGGGTTTTCTTTTGATTTGGTTTTCGTAATCAAAAGTTTTTGGTATGAGCTGAGCTAGCTAATCCATGCCAGGGCATGCAAACGCTAGCAGCACATTTTACATGGGATTTGCCTAAGAATACACCACTGTTTTTAACAAACATAAAACTACAAAAACTGAACAACAGAATCTGTATATACTCGGAAGGAGGACAGAACCGTGCAGGCTCTTCCGAGACGGTAGCGGCCTGGATGGTCCCTGCGAGACAAGGTAAGGTCAACCTCGAAGAGATGCCACAGATGGCGGTTGTTAAGGGATACAACCTTGTGCTCAGTTTTATGGTTAGGTAATAGAGTAGTTAAATGATTGACATACCCAAATGGAGATGCAAGCTCAGCAAGGGGCATAAGAGGAGGTGTTGCATTGTAATTTTTGGACTGTGCCTTTTAGCCACACAACGTGACCTTGAGGTCGGGAATGGGTTCTGTGTTGAAGATGTGACTTTGTAATGCACTTTGGACTGTGCCTGTTAGCCTACACAATTTGTGTATGAATAAAGCTCTCTGTGACTTCTGTGACTGACCATTGACTTTGTCTGGATTTTCTTCGACCAAGCCACAGTTTTGTCCGACATCTGTGTTTTTCTGTCTTTCAGGCCCTGGAGTTTCGCTTGGCATTTCTGGCCCCGTCAGCTCAGTCAATGATCTGTGGTGAAAAGTGGAGTCGGCGGGCACGTAACTGCTTCACCACACTGGTGCATGGCCGCGCACTGGCTGCCTCGCTTTACTCTGTGTTGCACGGGGTGGTACGCGTGGACCTTCTGGTGCCCACCAAGATTGCCGACAGTGTCAGTGTCACTGACATCCTGGTGCAGGAGGGCCATGCTCGGCGGATACCTGAGAGCTTTGAGTCGAAAGTAAGCATCAGAGCCTGGCTATCAGACGATTGTAGCTAAGTGCATGGTTAGCGAAGTACAGCTAAGTAGCTTATTAACTAGAAGTGAAGCAGATGATTGTAGCCTAGCTATTATCTAACAAACAGCAACTCTCTCTAAAACATACATCTCAGTTAACAAGATCATGATTTTTTTTGTCTTAGTTAAATTGAAATGAAGTGTTAGTTCAATAGTGATGCTATTCAGTGCCATTGGAGAATACGCTGTTCTTACCACCCAACTAGCATGTGTGCTAAGTTGCCCAGCTGAAATGTCCTGTTGAGGAGCTGTAGTACATATGTGGTCTTTGTTTTCCAGCAAAGTCATGAGACGTTAATGTCGATGTATGAAGACCTGGCCAGTGGTACCTACCTGCCAAACAGTGCCAGCCGGTCCTGGACTGAACAGAAGCTGAAGGACAAGCTGCTCATTAACAAGCTCCTCGACCCCAAGACAGGCCTTGGCAACCCCAAGGGCAAAGTACTGTGATGTGTGATGGGCAGATGCAGTATTGAAATGCAAAAACTGTGTCAAAAGACTCAGACTACGGAGAATGATGTCTTGAGAAGGCAACTTTATATCTGTTATTTTCCCTAAATTGAGCACACAATTTAAATTCAGAGTTTAGCCTGATTTGATCATAGTTGCCAAGAATTGCACACATAGAAATGCCAGGTGTAAGATATGTAGTGAAATTACATGTGTTTGTCAGTCTGTCCTGTGCTTAGGTGTGTGCATGCGTGCGTGGTGCGTGGTGTACTGTTTGTAATCTTCAGTAGCATTGTAGTTCTGAAGTTAGAGTTAATTTTGTTAAGGTTGTGTTCCGACTGTGGCATTGTGGTTCTGGAGTTAGACTTAATTTTGTTAAGGTTGTGTTCTAATCTGTAGCATTGTGGTTATAGAATTAGAGTTAATTTTGTTAAGGTTGTGTTCTAACTGTAGCATTGTGGTTCTGGGTTGGAGTTAATTTTGTTAAGGTTGTGTTCTAACTCTAGCATTGTGGTTCTGGGTTGGAGTTAATTTTGTTAAGGTTGTGTTCTAATCTGTTTCTAGTGCATGGTGCATGGTCCTTACACCCCTAACAAAGTCAAATTCTACAGTATGAGTCATACTTCACACTACAGGTGAGTGTGTGTGTGTGTGTGTGTGTGTGTGTGTGTGTGTGTGTGTGTGTGTGTGTGAGATTACTGGGGTGGAGGCCTGATAAAGTGTCCACCCGCTCAGTTCCATTTAATGTGTAGGTCCGAGATGTTTCCTACTGTCTAGTTTCTCTGATCCATAGGATCCATGCATCTAACTGTCCAGCCAGAGGCATATTGGATAATGTTTTTAAGGTTATTGGAAATGACCAGCATTAATAGAAGGATCAAAGTTAATGAGTTGTATTAAGACAAAGTCTTGGAAGGGGTCCAAACAACAGCTTTGATCCTAGGTTTTGACTTTGACTGTTTCCAAAATGGCATACTGCCATATTACTTAATGCATTCAACTTGCATGAAGTCTGGGTATTTGTTTTCTCTACCGAGATGTATGTGTGGTATGTGACTGTGGGTTTTGTGTGCGTCTCCAGGTGTGTTCTCCTGGAGAAGGACAGCATTAACGTGGTGGCCATCAATGACAATCCTCAGTGCCCTCACTACAGAATGCTAGTAGCAGGATTGGTTTCTGTCAGTGGCTCAGGTGTGTGTGTGTGTGAGTGTGTGTGCGTGCGTGCAAGTGTGCGTGCGTGTGTGTGTCAGGGTCTCCGTAGGTCTTTAAAAAGTATTGAAAAGTGTATATCTAATTTACAGTTTTTTAAAATGTCTTAAATTTCAGCATTTCTTAGGGGTGGCATTAAATTTAATCTATGTGACATTCAATTTAATTTTAGCCTAATCTGTTGACATACAGAAGAGAACCCTAATATCGCGAACCACAAACACTTAAGTTTATGTCCAGTGATATAAAGCAAAAAACTAGAAATTCCACAATGAGATTAAAATCATTCTGAGCATCGTATTAAAAAAGCTTGTTTTCCAACGTTTCCCTTGCCGTCTATAAGAAGCAGGGAGATGGCCCGCATCATTTGCGGAGTAGAAAGCGCTTTTGGAAGT
The DNA here is from genome assembly GCA_027481765.1 of Tenualosa thibaudeaui. Taxonomy (NCBI): domain Eukaryota; kingdom Metazoa; phylum Chordata; class Actinopteri; order Clupeiformes; family Clupeidae; genus Tenualosa; species Tenualosa thibaudeaui. The sequence continues at coordinate 12,731,573 of JAIFZK010000022.1, forward strand.
AGCTTATGGCAAGCCTTTTAAACATTTAGGCTAACAATTGTGGTGTTTTATCATGTATCGACATTCAGTATTTTTTAGTCAAAACCTTTCAGCAAGCAGACAGGTAACACTGTAGTAATGCCAATGGCCATTTTCTTTACGGAAACTCCAAATGTGATTATGTGAATAGCGTAGACATACATTCACAAAGTCAGCATGCAGTCTTTGTTGAATGCTTTGCTTCTGTTGATGGATATGTCATTTTTGTAAGTCTAAACTTGACTAGTTATTTACAGAAAACTCCCCAGATGTCACCATTTCAAGGATTCTTTCCATTTTTTTGGAATGGGGGGCCCCCCATAGTTGGGTTAAAGTAGAAATACAATGTGAATCAGTCAATGTTGTTTAAGGTCTCCAACTGCTGTCTGTACAAAAAAGAACCAGAAAATTTTATAGAACATAGACTGAATATCGAACTGGCAACTAATGTTAACTGAATGGGGCTTAGGAAAATAAAACTGAAAGTGAGTTTCTGTGTCCCATTCAATTAGTGTTAGCTGCCAGTTTGCTATTTGGTCCACGCACATTGCACATTCTTTATAGCAGTAAGCTATTGTTTTGTGGTAATGAGAAGGCAGTTGGCTATGTTTGCAAATATGTGCTGACTTTTTGCACCATATATCATACATCATAAGCCTAAAAATGTAATTTGTTAATCTTAGCATATTTATTCCTAGAGGTCTTAAAAAGGTCTTAAGTCATTAAATTTGTCAAAACATGTGCAGATACCCTGGTGTGTGTGTGTGCACGTGCATGTGCATGCGTGCATGCTCGTGCACATAGTACCCAGCAGCTTCTATGTATGCGTTCTTCTGCCCATTCAACCTACGTACAATTTATTTCGCATGTGTGTCGGTGTTTTTCTTTCTGATTGTGTTATTGCGTGTGTGTGTGTTTTAGGCTCCGGGATCCTCCTAAAGGAGACCACTCTGATGCCTCACATTCCTGGTCTGCCTGCTCTCATTACTATGATCTTCTGCCCTGTCATGGAGCTACGGTTGGTTGCCCTAGAAATGCCCATCACCCTGACATGTCCATCTTAAACCACAGGAATGCAGTTGCTTGATGTGTATTTCATAGAAATGAGTGTTTTGTCTAGCCACTGTTGGATTTTGGTAGCCTAGAAATCTAGATGCGCCCTAGCATTAGCAAATGGCTTTGCTATGCCGGTATGTCTAGAAGTGCCTCAGTACCTTGTTCTCCCAAGTTTGGTCAGACCAGTTTGAAAGACAAATTCCACCCTTTGGATTAAGGCCAAATCATAGCAGTTATAGCCAGACTATACATTTCAATATTAGTCTTATAGTTTTGACAATTTACATGTATGCATTTAGCAGATGCTTTTATACAAAGTGACTTACATATGTAACGGTGGAAACAGGGATTCAAATCCAGAATTTCCAGGCATCTAGCATGCTAGCCAGTTTCCTGAACCGCTACGCCACCACCCATGTGGAGCTGAAGTTCTAGTTAAGAAGCTGACAATAGGTTGGATCAGGATAAGCAAACAAGGGGTTAATGTAATATATTTCTGGTCGTAATGTTGCCTTAGTTGATTGTTTTTTTTTTTTTGTTTTAGTCCATGTCATTTTTGCACCACTGCTTAAACAGAGGTTTCATATGGACAGCCATACGGACCAAAATGCCTACAGTCATGATGGAATTAGTCATAGGAGAGAAGAACAGAGTGTTGTGTGTGGTCTTGGGGTTTAACCGCTCATTCAGAAGCAATTTACTGGTTTTCTAAGCTTACTGAAAATAGAACACTTTTTGTATGCAATGATAAAATTGAAGGCAGACTTTTTATTATTTTGTTTTGTTATGTTGTATTAATTTAATGTGGGAAAATAATTGGCAATTATTAAATTAATCATTAGATTAATCAAACAATTCAAGTCAAGTGCATGGCAGACCTGGTATCTTAGCAGATGGAGCAGCCATTCAAGAGTCTTCATTAAGTGTGAAGTGAGGGTAACTGGTTCCTATAAGTTCCTTGGGGTGTGGCTTCTTGGGAACCAGTTCCAGGCATGATGTTTTCCATAGTGTAGGTACCCTCCTCAGATGCAGACTCATATTGAAGACATGTTGGAATTATTTATCGATTTATGGAAAAAAATAAGTGTGAAAAAAATAATTGTTTAGGGCAGCCTCAGTGCCCAAAGATGCTAATGAGGCCTACTGTGTGGTTTGATGTTTGTTGGGCCTTAAGTTGGGCGCAATGGAAATCAAAACGGTTGAGTCTCATATGCAGAGCGGTAAGCTTTGCGGTTGCTTTTGCCAAAGTCTGCCAACATCAGCCTCAAATCTCCGACTTGTGCGCTGCCACCACTAGCAGAGGAAAGGATGCAAGGTCACAGCCTGCCCAACGACCTGATCAACAACGGCACTTTGCTAGATTACAATTGCAGTCTGTGCTGCACAAGCAACTTAGTCTTGAGCAGGTCTTCTTCACAATCCTGAAAGGAAACATTAACATTATTGAGTGCGTGTGTGTGTGTGTTTTAGCACTGATGAGGAGCGCACACACTTCACTGGTGCTCTCTGTGGGCTTGGCCCCAGCTCTGAGTCAATGGAGGGTCTTCTGCCAGACAACGACATTGAGCTTGCCTTCGACGTCAACACTGACACAGATGACATCTCAGAGGTTTCATTTAAATCTACTCATGTTTTTCTTTCACACACACAGATGGATAGACAGAACAGAATAAACAGACAGAAACGCCAGTTGTCAATTGAGAATAAGTACAGCCTTTCATTGTGTACCAAACACTTAACTGTCTTTCTCTGTGTCCTTTAGTCAGACACATTTTTGGCCTTTACTTGATAGGCCACCAAGCCCATTTGTGCTGGGATGCAGACACAGTCGTTGCACAGGACCACTACATTCTCCCCTTTACCTTTTATCTCTTTGAACCCCTGCATCCCTCTGTTTCTCTCTCTCAGATAAATAACTTGCGCGCAGCCATTAACCGGTTGGTTTGTGAGGGCCCTCATGGTGTGATGCATTTGATACCAGAGAAGATCAGTGAATTTCAACAAGATGCTAGAGATTGCCTCATAAGGTGTTCTCTCTCTCTCTCTCTCTCTCTCTCTCTCTCCAAAAATGCAGTGTACAGAAATGCTACATTGCTGGCCACTAAAGCTTGCAACAAAAATCTGTAAAATCTGTTGTCATGTTAATAGGAATTGTGTTAATTCCAGATAGTTATTATAATTAATATGTGATTGATATTCAACAGACTCTTTACCAGGTCCCCTCCCAGAGAAGAGAAAGTGCCAATTTACTACCAGAAACCCAAGAAATGGAATCAGGTGCAGTACTCACTTAGTGCCTGTACACTTACACTTATCTTGGATGCCTACAGATGGACTGTTGGGATGTGTATCCATATTTTGAAGTACATAGTATCATGTAGGTCCCATGTTACATTATGACACTAACTCCCTGCCTTCACATAAATGTAGAGATACTGGAAAGCAAATACACTGCTTATGTACAGGATGTGTTCCCTTTCTTTAAGTAAGGTACCTTGTCAGTGTTGCAGATGCCGTTTATACTAATGACGTGTTTGTGTGTGTGTGTGTAGGTGGAGACCTCTCATTTGATGGACATCACAAACGGAAATGAAAAGAAAAGCAGAGGCCATGTGTTTCAGATGCACTCCATCACCATCCTTAGCGTGTGAGTGTGGTGAAGACAAAGATTCTACAGCTTCCTCCACAGTCAGGGAGCACTTGCACAGCGTTGTTTTTGTTTGTTTGTGTTCCTGTGCTTGTGAGTGTTTTGTTTGTGACTATTTTAGTTCAAGGAGGAAAAAAAAGAAAGTCCAGTGCAGAGGTTTAAGGCACAAGATACTCCTTATTTTATGCTTGTAAGCATTAAACACACCATAGTTAGTGCATGTTAACTTGAGTTTACAGATTTTAGGTCAGTACTGCATCTTGCACTGATGTGTATTTGTACATTTCATTCTTCTTTATTGTTTATGTTCAAAAGTTGAAGAAACAGCCATCATGTGTCTTTCCTGCAAATTTGTGTGTTGTGTCATTCTTAATGAACCAGTAACTGATAACATGGGGTGAAAATTGCTCCAAAAAGTATAATGCCTTTATAATTTCTTAAATGCAGTACTGTTTTGATAAAATTACATGTAATTTGTGTGCGATTACAATACCACCCTTTGCAAGGGACAGTGTTTTTATATAGCATTTTATAGATGTTTTATTTCAAATTAGGTTTATTTATAGATAAAACTACAAAATGTGAAAATAACTATGATGCATTTGAAGATCAGAGAGGTTTGTCCAGAACAGCAGAGAATCTGTGAAATACCCTTGAAAACAGAGTGGGACTGCTGTTGTCTACAGAGCTGACGAGGGGATGGGACCTGTCCCCTGAGCCCGAGTTGTCTATGTGAATGTCCTCCATTATGCAGCCATGGCCTTTGTTATCCCCACTCAGAGAAACAAAGGCGGAGCTTGGGCCTTCACAAATCAAACATAACAAGCCAAAAAACAACAAAATAATACATATGCTTCATTTTGAAATTTCAAAGTACAAAGAAATGGTGACTTCTAAATAGTCAAACCAAGCCATTCAAACCATTAAAAATAACATCTGCTTTAGGGTTTGATTATTTACTGACATATGATAGTCATAGCTCTTTCTGTGTAGGGTTACCTCTAATGTGGTTATCAACAGATCTGCTGGATGTCTGACGGGCCAGGCCCAGATCTGATCCCAGTTTGTTGGTTCTTTGAAAGAGCTGTAAGAGATTAAAGTCATTTACATTTATGGCATGTAGCAGACTCAAAGTCAAACACAGGCATCTCTGGTTGAGTAAATGTTTTGCTCAATCTGCAGAAAGTGATACCTTCTTTGAAGAACGTCTCCCCTTAAAGAAAGTAGCGACTTTTATCTCTTTATCTTTTTCTGAAACCATTTTAGGAGTGATGGCTGTTGTCATCACGGTCTTATTTGAAATTGCAAGATTTGCTGCCTTTTCTCTGCGACACTGTTTCAGCAATTCCTCAGAGAGGAGACAGACCAGGCTCTTGCTGAAAGACACTCGCTGAGCAAAGAGAGCCTTCTGCAGTTCTCCTGTTGTACCAAACTCGACCAGCAGCTTCCTATGCACATTACGGTAGATCTTTGTCATTGTCAGCGTTGGGGGATAGGCTTCGTTCTTGGAGAGACCGGACATGCCACAGAACTCATACAGCACCCTGTTGCTGAGCATCCGAGACAAGGTTGGAATGCTTACAAAATACTCTTCATCTTCTTGCTGGTGGATGTCCAGTAGCAGCTTCACCACTAGGATTGTGACCAGACTCTGGTAGTCTTCTCCTTCGAATCTGAGGCCTAATATGTGTGGTGGTTTTGAGGAGATGCATATACTGCCTCTTCTCAGGCTAGAGTGGGACTGCAAGGATGCTGTTGATTCCGAAGGGGACAAGAAAGTTGTATCGTTCTTGGGTTGCAATGCAGTCACCTGTCGTACCAGTCCCTCAGTAAAAATCTCCACCACCTTGGTACACAACTTTGCAGATGGCCACTGGGAATTCTGAGAGGAGCAGACTCCGAAGATCAAACATTTGTCATCGTCAGCAAATGGAGAGTGCAGGGAAATTAGTAACTCCCGCATCAGAGATCGAACAATATTCTGGATGTAGGCCCAAGTCATCTCAAGGCGCTTATCCACTGCTATCCTCTTTGGATTCTTGTTTGACCAACTGGTTAGTGAAACTTCTGGGTAACATGCCGACTTCTCAATTTTGTGGCATGCTGCTTTCTCAAAGGAGATAACCTGGAGCCGATCCACAAGGTCTTGGATGAAGGGTCGGAGAAGTCCACTTGAGAAAAGCACCTCAAGCCTCTCCTGAGAAGCACTGGCATTATCCACACAGAGAACCATTCTCTCCATGGTGTTCTTCAGAGCATCCATAGCTGAAGACTTGCTTGATACACACCAGCTCTCACTATCCACACTAAGATGTCCAACAGAGGAAGTGTCAGGTTGTAGATGACCACAGGCGAGGTAATCAGAGCAGATGTATGAAGACTTTTTGGCAACGGCCCCTGGCTGGTCAGCCACTTTCAGCTCATCACCTCTAGGCTTCATGCCAAGGGTAATACCGTTAAGACAATGTCCACCACTCACAGAGCCCAGGGTTACAGACAACTCACCACTGGTTGTCAAAGAATGCTCAGAAACATGGACCTTCAACAGGGATCCCTGAGCTGCACCTGACTTAGACCGTGTGATCATGGAGTCCACTGAAGCTGCACCAATTTGCGTGGAGTGCCTGGAATCACCCATGCTGTTTCTGTCCCCATCACTGGGTGTAGTCCCACTTGAGTGGCACCATGCATCCAGACGAAGGCTAGGTAGAACTTTAGGTCGCCCCGGAGGGAGTTTGAATGCAGAACTGGAGGAGGCACCTGATGCCTGTGTCTGCAGAGCCTGATGATTGGTTGGGTGAAGGGGTTCAGGTGAAGCGCCCATGGAGGCGGAAGGAGTAGTCCTCATCGTCTTGACTTCCATTATCACTTGAGGGAGAAGCTGCTTGGCAGATTGCTCCACCCATGATGTCAAAGTTTGTGCCAGCTGAGGCACAGGTACCTGTCAGAGAGCAGCACAGATAAAGACAAAATGGCTCAGTGCTACTTGTATTGAGTATTTAATTTGTATTAGCTTCCAACAGGTGCTATTTTGTAAGAAGGCATATTCTGAGTATCTATATATTTGTATAAAATTAATCATGCAGACGCATACATCACACTACCTGCCAGCGCCCTCCTCACACACACACACCGCAAGATTTGTTTTGCTTGCCCGTGTATTTCAGCAGCCCACTTTAGGTACTTTTAGCAACATGCTAGTCCACTGTATAGACTAATTTAAGACATTGTTTTGAATTTCAGTGGCAGGATTTGTCAGCAGGCAGTCATGAGAAGTTTGCTTGTTAACAGAACATACACTGACTGACTAGTTCAGATATATTTGTTATATATGTATAGATATAGCTATATTTTATATATATATATATATATATATATATATATATATATATATATATATATATGCAGATAAATGCAGATAAATATGTTCCTTTTTCTCAGAGTGCCTTTGGCCTTTGTTACTGTTCTTTATTTTTGCAGGACAGGTTCTAGGCATTTTGCTGCCTGAGGCCAGGTTTTGCCCACTTTATTCTAGAAATTCAAGTGATAACTTGGTTCTTGAAACTTGGCCTTGGTCTTCTATGCCAGGAACTGGCCCTGAATTCTAGGTATTTGACCATGGCATGCCATTTCAGTACAAGCAACAAATTGCAATCATTCTTTAGCACATATATTTCTTGTGGTAAGGAAATCTGCATGGGAGTTCTAAAATCTTGATCTCAACAGACAGGAATGTGGCAGATGACTAACCCATATGACTCCATATAAAAGGCTATGGCCTGCTGTTTTTGGTTGTCTCTTAGGTGCATTGATACATTCTGCAGTCATTGGATCCTTATAGAGCACATATACAAATATTTTGTTATACTTTGTAATACTTTTGTACTTACAGCATTTGCCATGCCATCCCAAAGAGACTGAAATTGCCTGTGCAAAGAGAGATCAGCATAAGAAATTGATTAGCATTATAATTCTGGCAGGTGTGGTAAACTGAATCATACGAAGTTGGTAAGAAAAGGTTGTGTGAAGTAAAGACAGAAGAGAGTCAAACACTTAGCTGTGGGAATGGGTTATCGAGTTATGAGGAGAAAAAAAAACAATGACAGGATGAAGTACATCTGTACACTAGAATAACAGAATGATTGTCAGCAGTGTGAAGAAGCAAGCATGTGTTCGTGGAGAAGATGTGGAAATTATTATGAGTAAGAAGATGTGCTTCATTACATGCATTATTAACCATAGAAGTGTAATGCTTATGCTAAACATGAAAAAGAAGATTGTTGCAGGACTAGTTCAGTGATGACATAGGAGACTCTGACAGACAACAGCAGGGAAGCAGAGAAGGGAGGGGGCAGCTCAAACAAAGGAAAGAGAAATACATGAATGATCTGTTTCAAGAAATGGGGGGATTCTACCCACGCATTCAATGCCCTCTACACCCCTGGTGACTGTCTCCCCTATGCCCCTGCCAAACATACTTACATTTTGGATAAGCCCATCAACACGCTGATGATGAGATCCCTATCAGCTTGCTGCCCTGATCCAGTGGAGGAATCCAGTGTCTTCTTGTCCTTCATACCCTCACTCATGCTGTATACACCATTCTTTCACCTGTCCTCCTCTTCCTCCTCAGGGCAGTGCAGCCCTTAGCTTTCCCGTTTAAGTGCTCCATCAGCTAACTTGTGTCAGTTCCTTGCCTTGAAAGCTATATTGGAATTATGTGTTTGTGTTCATGTTTATTGCATTTAGCAGGTATTGTATTTATGCTTTTGTCCAGTTCAATGCTTTGAGTTAAACATGTATGCTATAGTTCTTGCCATGAGGAATATCTAAGTAGATATAAGGTTGCAACTAAACAATAAAAAAAAAAATCATCTGTTCTAGTATAGTATTCATCTGTTCTAGTATTGTAATTTGATACCTGATGGTGAAGACATCCATGGAAGTAAGTAGTTTATGCTATCACCTGCCATCCACCTACCAGTAACTGTTCTAACTGGACCAGACAAAATGTCTATTCTTTTGTTCATCACACAGTAAGAATGTTGTGTGTAACCATGGATATAATTATGAGGAAAGTGATTTTTTTTAACATGATGCAACAAATAAGTGCATGTTCTATTAACATTGTTACAGGGACTGAACTGAAACAAGACTATCAATTTTAACAATACAAGGATACAAGCAAAGTTTATTGTCATATGCTTATAGTTACTGGGTGTAAAAAATGCAATGTAATTCAATTCAATACATTCAGTTATTATTATCAAGCCAAAGACTGTTTGTTTGGCCTTGTAGGAAGAAATGTAATATCCTAGAAATGAATGTCAGCAAAAGAGAATTGTAATGTGATACAGCGTGAATCCTAGTCTCTAAGAAGACAGGCTAGTTACTCAGCACACCTTGTGTAGGTTTTGTGTGGGTACCTGGTCTCTGGCGTTGTGATCCACCTGCTTTGAATTTTTGACCACAGCCTGCCCTTCTACATACATGCAGCACACTGCTCCCCTCCACCCCCACACACCACTGCCAACACCAGCAAACCCCACCCCACCCCCCCATCCCTGCTCTCCTCCCACATACACACATCGCTTTGAATAAAATTTCTGCTAAATATGTTAAATGTAAAGACTGAAAGATGCATGGATTTGTGCACACTGCATGGTATTGTGCTTGAGATGCCCATCATCCCTACCAGATGGGTTAAGTGTTTTTATCCATGAAGTGTCTTTGTATTGTCCATATAAATTGCCTTTGTTTAAACAAAGTAACAGAGTGCAATGAAGTGGTATGAGGGGTCTTGCCCCAGAGAGCTTTGGATTTGCTGCTGGAACTTTGTGTTGCTGGCAACATGTCCCTGATTTCCATCACAGATCATGATCAAAGAACCGTTTTACTTCTGCCAATGTTGCCTTGTATTTTATTATTATAATTATAATTATATGTGTTATTGTTATTGTTATTATTATTATTAACTTCCACCCCAGTACAGGTCGAGTAAAGTACGCACAAGGTCAGGGCCATCATCACTCTTGCTGTTTTGCTTCAACTATTCTGCTTCGGCTTCAGCCACCAACTCTATAACATCCCAAGACTATACTGAAGGAAGTGGTCAAACACTGAAAGGAGATGGCCTTGCAGTTTGTGAATCATGCCCACTGATGAGAGTCATAGAAACTGGTGCTACAGCCAAGTACAGAAGAGTCTCTCTCACTGATGGCTTCCTGTTAACTTCGTCTCCATGGTGACCTGTCTGTGGAATTTGTGTGCCATGATGTGTGGAAAGTTGTGGCTGCCTCCCAACAATAGAGTGGTACTGGGTGACACTGGGATTGAGATATGACATCCTTTCATAGTTCTATCTAAAAATCCATAGTGGAGGGACTCCACAGTCTGTGACTGCATGATGAAGCAGTGTGTTTGGTTGTTAGTCAAAGTATTTCTGCAAATAAAGAAAAAGGTGCCAGAATTTAGTGCTAGAAACATGCAGAAATAAAAAGAGAAATTAATGTTCAAGAGGACACCTGGGATCTTCTACACAGAGGAGGAGTTTCTTGAAATGTCAATGTGATTTTGGTAACATTCCAAAGAACATTTTCTTGATAAAAGAAAAATAAAAGAAATTATAAACATAGTCTAACTGCTCTTGTTCTTGGAGTTATTTAATGCATTCTGATCATTTTGCGTGACCTGGTAGTGTTGTGGAAAATCACCTTGACCTTTACAAAACCCTGAATTCAATGTCCTAACCCACCCAATACACTTGGTCAAAACCAAGAACTCACTGTCCGCAACTTGGAGTAGAGTTGTTGACAAAGACTTTATTCACAATACCAGCAAAGTATACAAGAGGCAATTGCCTCACAGTATAAGTGCGTAGTAGAGTGAAGGAGCTCCGCTGCAGATAGGATATCGTTTACCTTGAGAGTTGATCAGGCTCTGACTGGCCCTTCTAAACATCTGCCTTTATACTATTCGAACCACCCAGAGACCTCCCGTCTTGACTGTGTCACGGGGCTTCTGTTAACAAATCAGGAGGCTCCGATCTGATTCATATTGGTGGGTTTCCCACTTGTTCCATTATTAAAAAATAACTATATTCTCACTGATGCTGGTTTTTTTGTGTACTTCCCAGCATTACCTATACTTTTACTCTATTTAATAGCTTCCTGTAAAAGGTATTGTTCTCCACAGTGTTTTTTCCTCACTAGACTTTTCACGCACGTCATAGTGACTACTTAATGTATACCATTGTCGTACAACAATCCTTCTGGGTTTTCCAGATCTTGGGATGTTCCCATACATTAGGTTCCCATTACTTAGCAGCATGCCAGGACATCTGGTCTGCAAGCATCTGGGCTGCCCCCTCCCATCTCTGCTTTCCTGCCATTGTCTGCCTAGGACTCCTAGGCCACCATTGGAACAGCCTTGCAACAGTGTTCTTTCATATGTTAGTATAAGCATTACACTCCAAAGTTTACTGCTATATATAATTAAACAAACTCCATCTTCCTTACAATAACAATCTCCACAGTGGCTCCAAGGCATCCATGTACTGCTGTTGAGTTTAATCTATGCTGGTGGAATATCAATTAAATTATTTAATTTCCCATTTGTTGATAGCTCTTAATAAGGGATGGGCATCAAGAAACGGTATTATATTGCTCCCTCATGCCTTGTCGTTAGGAGCGTATCATTAAGCTCCATGCAAATGGTGCTGCCATAAGTATTTTATGTGATTGTGTCATTCTGCTGCGTCGGCAATGTCAAGTCCTTTCCCTTGTTTGTCTGGAGGAGGAGTGATGTGCTTCATGACAAAACTAATGACATGCCTCTGATTGTCTGTGGCTGTGGCTGTGACTATGGCCTGCGAAACAGGAGCAACCCAATGATCATCTAAAATGCAGTCACTACTGTCGCAGCAAAACAGATCGTAGCAAAAAAAAAAGTCGTTAGAACACAGTGTGGTGACGCTGCTTTTAGCTACTATGGGGATATTTCACGAAACCAGAGTAAATATATCCGAGATAAGTGATAACATTGAGCTTAACCTAACCTTGTCTGGGTATACAAACTCAACTACTTTCTTGATCGCTAAGCAAGAATGAATTAGAGTAACTAGTTGAAGCCGTGTACAAGTAATTCTCAATGCACATGCGCACTCGTCTTTCAAAAAAATCACTGCAGGTAATTAGCTAGCCCACGTTCAACTAGCAAGTACAATTTGCTGTAACAATGAAGTGAAACAATCCATTTTAGAGACAAGAAATGCATTAGCATTTGACATCGGCGCGGCATCATAAATATTTGAATCATCTCTGCTAACTCTGTAGGTCCCGGAGAAATCCAAGATGCTGACGCTTTTTTGCTACAAACTTTTGACATCGTTTCACATGTGGTATTTGTGATCCTCGTTACCTGCTAAGAGGTGAGTTATGATTTTTGCTACTTGGTAGCCAACGCAGACTATTAGCCTTTGCGCTTGCTTTGCACATCACAATGTAAGCCTGGCTGATAAGCCGAGTCAGGAGCAGGCTAGCTGCAAAGAATATTGTGGAATTTTAATGTCCTTCCTAAAACCCTAGTCCTCATCCATGACCGACTTAACTGACGCAGACTGTGAATGAGTTTGCAAGGCTGCGAGTGCTTACCTTACCGTTTCCATGCTTCTTCAGTGTTTCACGCCACAGCACTATGAACTATGAGGTAGTTCCCTTTAGCAAAGCCTGCTTACCATGCTGATTTGGAAAGGCCTCGGAAAGGGTGCAACTGAGCCCTCATGCACTTCATATTTTGACAGCAGGACAGATACTTTAAGTGAACTTAAAAAATATTGGGCATGCCAGTCCTCTGTTTGCTAAATTTGGCCAGCCAGAAAGGAAACCCAAGCTTTTGGAGAGATCCCTGACACAGTGCTGAAATGTGATATTGAGCAGAAGCACTAGGCAGCACTTCACCTCCAATTTTGTTCCCTATTTTAATTTCTCAAAGTCGGCAACCCTACTGCTAACAACAGACCAACCGTGTGTAGGGGCCCGGGCAGGTTGCCGGGTGATGGGGAGCTTAATGAATAACGAGTGTTATACATTAGCCTGGGTAAGGATTGCTGCAAGGGAGGTCTGGTGGATACATTAAGTACATTAAGTGTTTACTATGGCTTGCAAGGAAGGTCTGGAGGATACATTAGGCAGTTACTGTGACGCACGAGAAATGTCCAGGTGAATAAGGTCCACTGTGGAAACAGCACCGTTTGAAAGAAAAACCATTATGAACAAGGGAAAGCAATTATAACAGGGTAAATGGATAAACCATGGGGAAAAGCACACAAAAACCCAGAATGAGCAAGAATCCAATTATTTTTTAGTAAGTAAACCAAATCCACCAATATGAGGCATATTGGAGCCTCCTGATTGGTTAACAGAAACCCTGTGACGCAGTCAAAACGGGAGGTCTCTGGGTGGTTCGAATAGTATAAAAGGCAGATGCTTGGAAGGGACGGGCAGACTTGATCAACTCTCAAGGTAAATGGTAGCCTCTCTGCAGTGGGCTTTTTTCACTCTACTAAGCACTGATACGGTGGGGCAATAGCCTCTTGTGTACTTTGCTGGTATTGTGAATAAAAGTCTTTGTCAACAGCTTCACTCAACGTGTGGACATTGAGTTCTTGGTTTCAACCAAGTGTAGTGCAGTTAATGCATGAGATGGTAATAGGCTACACTGTACACTGTACCAACCCGTGCATTTTTATGGAGCCCCCGAGGTTACACTTCCCTACTATCCCTCCCCCACGTCCACGGTCCACGGTCTATACTGGGCTCCTTTCTGTCCGTTGGCTGCTGCCATGCAGTTCTGCAAATGAGGTGCTGAGAACAGCTGTCTTTCTGTGATCTATGATCTATATTTCCAGTATAAGCTACTTATTGGCTACAGTTCAAAGCATGAAAAAAACATGTGAACTGGTCTTTTTGGTGCCGCATAGCCTGTGTTACGTCATTTAGATTATTCTCTGTCATTTTGTGGCATTGGGAAAATCAGAGGTAGGAAGGTGTTGATGTGAAGTTGAATTGTTTGATTAGGCCTACAGACAATTTTTTGACTGTGAGACTGATACAGAATTCTGAACTTTGGGCATTGGGATGAATTTTGCATTGTTGCGTTATGTCAGGAAAATCTAATGATGTGTCCAGGATATTAGCATTTTTAGGTCTACATAAATAAAGTGATCTAGGCTGCTCAATCATTTGTAGGTTTCGCATATTGAATCTTATCCTTCCATGACATAAATAGCCTAAAGCATTTAGCTTATTCTCTTTTGCATTGTGTGGAAATTATTATTGTGAGGAAGATGGAGTTTGTTTCATTATACACAGTATTAAACTTAAGAGTGTAATGCTTATACTAACATATGAAAGAAGCATATGAACTTTCTTTCCGCATTACCGATCTGTGACCTCATTTATGTGAAGTGGCGTTTTGGGCTCATAACATAAATTTGGAGGCTCGTCCGGGATATTTTCACTTAGTGATTTTGCTGTGCATTTTTTTGCTTTTTCTAACTTTTTTTCTTCTGGACATGACTACTTTTGTTTTTTGCACGCTGTTTCTCTTGCTGTTTCTTGTGATGTTTAGTTTAGAGGCATTTATTGCTTCTCCAACTATTGAGGCATTGTCCAGCGTTACTTGTGATGAACTTGTTATGATCGCAGGTCATTACAAGGTTGAGGTGCAAGGTAGTCTATCAAAAGCAGAACTTTTTGCTGGTTCACCTGCAACAGCTGATCGCCCAGTCACGCCCTCCAAAGCTGAACTTGAATTCTGTTGATTAGAGTTGAGGGAGAACGAGATTGAATGGGAGCGTGAAAAAACACGACTTGCAGCAGACCGACAAGTAGTTCGCGATCGAGAACGTAGAGAGCATGAACTTAAAATGAAAGATCTAGAGCTGGCGCAAGCCATTCATTTGAAGGAACTTGAATTTAAAGCTCGTGAATCTGGCTTTATTGTTCCAACTGATCGTTTCGATGTCACTCGTAGTATTAGACTTCTCCCTTCGTTCAATGAAAAGTAGGTTGATAAGTTCTTTGCTCATTTCGAGAGTCGCTACTGTTCTTAAATGGCCATGCGAAGTGTGGACCATGACTCTTCAAAGTATTTTTGTTGGCAAGGCACAACAGGCATATTCATCTTTGTCCTTGGAAGATGCTGCTGACTGCGAGAAAGTAAAACAAGCTGTGTTGCACATTTACTCTCTTGTCCCTGAAGCTTATAGGCAGAAGTACCGCAACTACCAAAAGCCTGAGTCAGTAATTTATGTTGAATTCATTCGGGAAAAAGAGTTCTTTTTCGATCGTTGGCTTAACTCGGAAGATGTAACAACATTCGAGGGCCTTCGTAATCGAATAATTCTTGAAGATTTTAAAAGCTGTCTTCCCAAAAGTGTAGCCACGTTCGTCGGTGAACACAAAGATGTAAAACCATCTAGCGCAGCAGTGCTGGCTGACGAATACGTGCTTGCACATAAAGGTGCGATTTCCTGTCCGTGCGCGATCCTTCTGTCCATGAGATTTCTCTATTCTCTGATTTGGTCACCGGACACTCGACAAAGAACACAACAATGAGCTTGTTGATCTTAGTGATTCCTTTATTGTTCACCCCCTCAATGTTTCTTCTGGTGACAAAAAGAATACTGTTTAAATACTGCTTCATTGTCTAATGTGCCCTCCGTTCTTAATTTGCCTTGTGGGAATTTCTGTAAGAACAAGTAATATATGTGTGTTGAGTGTATACAAGAATAGAATAGTGCATGCAGTAGAGTGTGGGCTATAAAAAGAATGTACAAGAGATTTATGTGCATGACAGTAGACTTCTTTGAAAACCATGTTGAAACCATGTTTGGAGCATCATCGTAAAAGGACAGACACTGAGATCTCGTGTAGGATTGGCTCTGTTCCAGCTACATCATCTACTGTTAGAAGTATTTAAGGTAGACAGATAAGGTAAAAGGTTAGAATGGTTGAGGATCATCGATGTATAGCCATTCTCTCGGTGAACGCAATAAAGACTTGGTTGAACAAGACAAACTTCTCTGCTACTTTGGGTTTTTCTAAGAAACTTCTCCACATAATTTGGCGTCACGAACAATCAGTGTTTTAATTGGTCCCTTCTCCCCTTGGGAACGGAAAACTTTTGCTTCCGTCTAGATTGGTCTGGGTAAGTTTAATTATGGCATTATTTTTTGGGGGTTTATAAATTTAGATGTTTAGGGGGGCCACCACTGCAAAGAACATGTGTGGTAAGATATGTGGAGGCTTTTTTGGCTTGTTCAATTGCCTTCACTGATTTTTCAGGTCTGTATAGTGGCAGCATCTTTCATTCTGTCCATGGCAGGCCATGGATGGGCTGAGAACCGTTTCCATATCCCTAACACATATTGTGTTTGATATTTCTAACTCATATTGTGTTTAATATATGTGTTAAACAGGGTGTTTTTTTCATCTTGGGCATGTTGTCTGTCTTGTGTCATTGTACCCTTGCCTCTAAGTCTTGTTTGTGTTCATTTCATAGCATGTGGAAGTGTTCACCTTTTGTCAGACGTAACGACCTCATAGCTTAGTTTAAATATAGGACAATAACGGAAGGAGGCGTTATGAGAAGTGTAAAGGAATAAGAAATAAAGGAATAATGGAAATAAAGGAATTGCGACATAGGGCGCAAACATGTGGGCTCTATATTAATTCCGTTTTTTGGTATATGGTGTGGACTGTTATTAGTTGGCCACGAAATAATATTTCAGTCGCTGGTATTTTTTGTGAGTTTTCATTGATCGCGCCTGATGGCTCGCTGATTATGAGAGCGTGCTGCTATTAACAGTACCCCGGTCTGGCCTATGAATAAAGGAAGGAAAAGCCCTTGATCCGTCTTTATGTGTTAGAGTGACGGGATGTCTTCCCGTGATGCGAGTGTGGCTTATGTGCTTGAAAGTTTGTACTTGGCATGAGCAATAATCTCTCTTGTGTGAAGTGCTGTGCTTTTGTGGAAGTGTAGTACTATCAGTTGTTTCTGCATGTTGGAACATTTGACATGGTGTGTCTTCTGTTCAAAGTTTTAAATAACACTTGGCCTGTTCACTTGGAGTGCAAGTTTCCAACTGTTGCATGTGGAGGTCAAGAGGTCACATAGCCCCTCTTCTTTCCCTCTTCTTCTCTTTCCTATGTGGTATGTATGTGGGTTGTAGCTGTCTCCGTGTGCATGGGAGTTTGTAAGGAGTGCCTTAGGTATGTGAAGTTAGGGTCAAGGGAATGTGCAACGTTAGGATATTTTTGCCTGCTGCCCTTTTCATTTTCATTCATGTGTCTTGTCCGTATTTTTTCTGTGGTATTGATTACTTATATACGGGACAGGTGTTCAGTTGGTCCAGCTATTTAGGCACAGCTGGAAAAGGGAGGATGAATGGAAGTTGGATATTATATGTACAAAAATAAGAATAGTAAGTTGGTATAAGAATAAATAAATAAAATAAAGTAATAGATTTTAATATCTTAATTATTTATTCCAGATTTAAGTAATGGATGGATTTCAACGGAAGCCTGAGCTGTTTACTTGCCATCATCGGTAGAACGAGTGGTAATTATTGGAATTCCCCTTGTGTGCTTGGTATAGATCAGGTAGACAACTTGGTGACATCTATAGCTTGTGTTGGTGATATTTTCAAATATAATAATACATAGTATACTGTTTCATAAGGGTGAAATGGAAAGTCAGATTGAGAAGGATTTTACGCCGCTTGAGCAGGTGGTGCAGAATAATATATTAGCGGAAGATCAGATATGGAAAGTTAGTGCTAAATGGGAAAAGCTTACAAAAAAAAGATCAAGATCCATGGCCTCTACAGGGAACATTGGATTTACGAATCCTAGTACAACTTGAAAGTAAAATAAGGGATTATAAATGTACTGATAAGTCAGCGAAAAGAAAGATAAAAAGACAAAATTAATTGGAAATATTAAAGTTATTTGTTGACTTAGCCATGAGTACACAACCTAATATGTCCGATCAGGATGTGCTTAGTTATAATGTTAAACAATCAAAGGATAGTTCTGTCCAGCAAGGTTATCTGGAGGGATAAACTTCTAGTGGGACTCCATTGACAGTTATTTTGCAGGATCAGAATCAGGTTAATGTTGATAAATTGCATTCTTACGTCACTGCCCATACAGATGATGAGGAGGATGAGGAAGAGAATACTTCATTGGTAGATAATAACATAAAGGACATGACATAGCAATACACATAATGATCAGGAGAGTATGCAGGTGCATGGGATACAACATGGATACAACGTTTTGAGTCAGAGACACAGGACATACACTTGCCATTGGGGACATTAAATAAATGACAATGAACTGAACAGAGGACTTTTCCGTCAGGCTGTACTTGATGCTCTTCCCACTCCAAGTCACAACTTGAAAATGACTGGCGCTTGCGCACCATGACAAAAGATGAGTTTCGCCAAGCTGTAACGCACTTTGTTACCCAGTACAGGAAGTCTGAGGACAGGCGTGAACAGCAGGACACTGAGGCTCAGCAAAAGCTTCTCATGAAACAACTGGAGGAACTGAAACATCCAAAAAAGGCTCAGGCAGTATTGACAACTGCGGAACAGGCCACTCCTGCTGCACCATCTTCTCCTACTGTGAGTGCTTCACCTGTGTTTGTTCCACCAGTTTCACAGCCACAGTTCCAGCAGAGTCGTAATCCCATGACATTGCCCTTTGTGAGAAGGGCTGGAGGCTCTTTCAGAGGAAGAGGCCGAGGTCGCGGACGAGGTTACAGTCCAGCCATCCTCCAGGATGCGGGACTTGTGGTAACGTGGGACATATTTCCTTTTCCTGTCCAAATGCGTTGCGAAATCGCCAGCAAAATCCGGTGAGGGGGGGCGTGTTTCAAACTGCTGCGGGCCCAAGCCAATCCTCACAGAGCGGTCCAGTAAATTTTGCGGTAGGTCAATATTGACTAGGTTCCGATTTGAGAACAGTTAAACAGGTAACTCAGAGGTCTGATGAAGAACCACATATCACTGCAACAATACAAGGTCATACATTACCATTATTAGTTGATACAGGAGCTACTCATACTTGCATTAATACATCTTTCATTCCACACATTAAAAAAACATGAGTCAGGAAAGGTTGCAAGGACAATAGGATTTGCAGGACAAGTGCAATTACTTCCTTTTTCTGAATTGGTAAAGGTGCAGGTAAGGCAATACACAACAGAAATGTCAATCTTACTTTCTTCCTCAACTCTAGTCAATGTTTTGGGGCATGATGCTTTGTGTAAATTAGAATTAAAATAAAATGTATTTTCATAGGGAGTGGAAGCTGTTTATATGGCCTATGTTAAAGCAACAGGTATAACAATGGGATGGCCAATTGTCATGTTTACATCTTATACTATCTCTCAGTTAACAGAGCAAGGAAGATTTTGTTTAACACCTCAGCGTCAATTAAAGTATAACGATTTGCCTATTTGTCCAGATGTCACAATTAGAACATGTGATATGGCAACAAATCCAGCAGATAGGATTCTGTTAGATTATGAGGGAACGCCTCATGAATGTGTGGCGGATTCTTTAGTCTTCTCAAAATTGCGCGCGGATTTGGAGAGTGAACCACTTGAATCTGGCCTAGTATTTTTTGTGGATGGTTCCAGTCATAATTATGATAACAGAACATGTGCAGGATTTAGTGTTATTCGATTAACAGATTCACAAGAACTGGAAGCAGAGAGGGTTTAAAAAATTAGATGGCTCTCCCATTGAACATTTAGACCAAATTCAATTGTTATTAACATCTATGATGTCACCAAAGTGTTTGGCTATTTGTAAATGTTGAGCATACAAGAAGGGTGAGGATTTAGTAACAAAAGGAAACGCATTTGCCGACGAGATAGCGAAACAGGCAGCTTTCAAGGCTAGAGAATATGGGTTAGTGCCGAAACAGGCGTTGATGCATGAGATATGATCAGTTTAATCTAACTGTTCTTCCCCGTTTAAAAGTTTTGGGAATGGAACTAATGGTGGTGAGTTGGTTCAAGATTAATTATCAATTAGGAAGTCGTGCTAAAATTCATTCAGGTCCACCCATAGAGGGAAGTGAACAAGAAAAGAGTGTCCATTAACTTTTTGGTTACATAATACTGTATTTCCACCTTATCGGGTAAAAAGAAATTTGAAGGATTCTATGGCATCTCAGAAAAAATTAGTGATAAACATGAGTCATATTTGGATAATAGTTGGTATGACTGAGCAAAGTATACAGCTGAGACTTACCATCCATCTGAAAATTGTTATGTATGTGCGCAAGCTCGACCGCCTATGATTGTTATTCCTGCGTCATTATGACGCAGTAGAATATTATGATAAGGAATGTAGAAAGTGTTCGCCTAAAGGTACGCAGTGTTCTCTAGAATTGGATAATGTACGACTGTGTTAAGGATTTACCAGTAAGTGGATATGAATGTTTAATTGGATTAGGAAGTAGATCCTTTGAGGATTATAGAAGAACAGAAGTTCGTCAATATGATTTTCATCGTTGTGACCTTTTTAAATCAAAAGCTTGTGACAGATTGTGTAGAAACCTCACCAACCACGATAAAGCGATATAGGTTAGGTGAAGGGTTTGATTTTGATTGTTATGCGCGTAAAGGTATGTATAATGTAGGAATTTTTCAGGGTAAATGTAGTATTACTTGGACTATTGATTCAGCTCAATTTCTTGTAGTACCAAAGGTTTCTTAGGAAGAAACTGAGGCCCGTCAACATAAATATCGATATAGGTCTTATGTTCACCCGCATGCTATGTTGGCACATCAGAATGTTTCTCTGGCAGATTATTGGTGGGCCTGTGGCCCAGAGTGGGGATTACATAATACATTGCCAGAAGATTGGAATGGGCTTTGTGCACGAGTTACTGCTATGCAGGATAGTTCAATTGTATATTCAGTGGATAATGATATTTTGGGTAATGTCTCAGCAGGAAATTTTTCACATTACAAAAATAGGAAAATAAGAGCTGTTAAGCCATATGAAAAAGATCCTAATGTGTATTTGGATGCTATAGGTCAACCTAGAGGAATACCTCTGGAATATAAAAATTTAAGTGTTGGGATGCTAAGCTTGACCAATGGGTAGATCATTGGATAAAAACTACCTTTGGACCTTTTACTGCATGCTTTGTTAAAATAGCTGGGATGATTGGATGCATTCTTTTCATTGTTTCTCTTGTTTTCTGTTGTCTTATTCCCTGTCTGAGAACTTTGTTTTGCCCTGGGTGTGTTGGAAATGGCATTCTGAGAATAAAAAGGAACACGTCACCCCGAAAGGGAGGAGGTTGCAACTAAGGACATTGATTTGGAATATACCTTGGAATATATGGACTGTTAACAGCCCTGGCAGGAAGGATTAGTCTGCAGATAAGTTGGATAGTGTAGATTCGGGAACATTTACCTACGTATTTTGCTGTGCATACACTGCATACAACAGGAATAAAATTCACATACTCATATGAGTCATACTTCATGAAATTGCTATACACTTCACAACATAATAAAGGAAACTGATATTTGCATACATAGAGGAGAACATGTTGGGATACTTAATCATGAAATTTTCTTTCAGGTGTCATCGAGAGAAAAGTGATTAGAATAGCATTTTGCATGTCATATATATATTTTAGGATTTTGTGTGAACTTTTTGAAATTTAAAGTATGATTGAAGTAAGGTTAAAAGTAACATTTGCCCTTAAGGTTTGTTTCTGGAATTAGTTTGGAAATGATGTTTTGTGCCTTCTGTGAATACAGAATGATGTGAAAATGTGATCCGAGAGAATGTTAGGATTGTGTAGTTAGAAGGATATTTTGGTGTTGCATGTTGTGTTTACATGTATTATTGTGGAATTCTGTTAGGTTTCGAGAAATATTCGAAAAAGGGAGGTATGTGGGAATTTCTGTAAGAACAAGTAATATATGTGTGTTGAGTGTATACAAGAATAGAATAGTGCATGCAGTAGAGTGTGTGCTATAAAAAGAATGTACAAGAGATTTATGTGCATGACAGTAGACTTCTTTGAAAACCATGTTGAAACCATGTTTGGAGCATCATCGTAAAAGGACAGAGACTGAGATCTCGTGTAGGATTGGCTCTTTTCCAGCTACATCATCTACTGTTAGAAGTATTTAAGGTAGACAGATAAGGTAAAAAGTTAGAATGGTTGAGGATCATCGATGTATAGCCATTCTCTCGGTGAACGCAATAAAGACTTGGTTGAACAAGACAAACTTCTCTGCTACTTTGGGTTTTTCTAAGAAACTTCTCCACAGCCTCTCAGCCGCGAACAACTTATTGTTGAACAAAAGAATGATCCTTCTCTTTCTTCTTTTTGTTGAAGCTGTTCCTGAGAAGGGCATTGAATTTGTGCCTCATGGTTACTTTATCTGTGATGGAGTTCTGAGTGCAAATGGGGACCACTTACGGCCTCTGCAAAAGATGAGATGGTTGTTCCTTTGCGTCTTGCTCATGATCACCATTTCGCTGGTCATTTAGGCATTAATAAAACAACACACTGTATCACGCGTAATTGTTTTTTTGGCGCGACGTTGCTTAATACTGAAAGTCTTGTCACGTCTCTCAGGTTGCAGGCAAGCCCAATCAGTTAATTCCTCCAGCTCCACTGCCCACTGTCATATCAGAGCCGTTGTAAGACGTGTAATTTTGGACTGTGTTCCTCCAATTGCACTTTAACCCGCGAGGCCATACCACTTCGAAAAATCGCCGCTTCTGCTGTCATTAAAGTTCTCCTGGTGTTTTTCTCGCTTTTCGGCCTTCTGAGAATCGTGCAAACCGACAAGGGCACTAACTTTATGTCTAAGGTCTTTAAACAGTCTATGCAGCAGCTAGGCATTAAGCACATCACCTCTAGCTGTTATCACTCGCAGACACAAGGCAGCCTTGAGCGATTTCACCAAACATTAAAGTCCATGCTTCGTGCATATTGCCTTGAATTTGAGCGCGATTGGGATGAGGGAGTTCCATTTGCTCTCTTTGCAGTCCGCAAAGTTGTCCAGGAATCTTTAGGTTTTAGTCCATCCGAACTTGTCTTCGGACATGCTGTCCGTGGCCCATTAAAATTGTTGAAAGAATCCTGGTTTACTTATAATATCTCTCACCGCAGTTTCTCTGACTACGTTGCTAATATTTGCTGCAGGTTACATCAAGCATGCAAACTCGCGAAAGAGAATCTTGGTATTTCTCAGAAGCGCATGAAACAGCGTTATGATCAGAAAGCTGTGTTGAGAGAATTTAAACCTGGTGATCGGGTAATGGTATTACTGTGTGGGGGATGTTGGCTATGTCATCGCTACACCAGACAGAAGAAAAAGATCTCGCCTGTGTCACATGTACATTCTCAAACGCTACTGTGAGCGAAATTACATGTCTGAAGTTTGCACGTTAACTGGCAAGTCTGACAGTGTAATGATCCAGGTGTGGTGCTGTCCACCACACCTGGTGCTGAAATTGCTACCGCTTTGGCTGTGACTCTTCAACCTCTCTCCCCTGTTTCAGCACCACAGTTGAGTGGACCTGCTGCTTCTCCAGTTGGGGCGGATGTCCGCTGTCCCTCAGCTGAAGTGGTGGTGGGTGAGATTTTGGTTGAGGCTTCTCATCTTTCTGATCTCGTATGTGATGAGATTTAGTACTTGAGATTCTTATGTTTTCTTATGAAAATCTGTCCTCTGACGTACCACTTCGTACCACTGTCATTGCCAATGATATTGATGTTGGTGTTTTGTAGGCCTATTAAGCAGCATGCATATCGTGCTTATCCACTTAAACGCCTTCAGCTACAAAAGAAGTGAAGTTTATGTTGGATAATGGTATTGCGGAGTCCAGCTTTAGCCCATGGAGCTCACCCTGCCTTCTTGTGCCAAAACCAGATGGCACTTCCAGATTTTGCACAGACTTTTGTAAGGTTAACTCTATTACCAAGCCAGATAGTTTCCCCTTGCCACGAAAGGACGATTGTGTAGATCGTCTTGGGTCGGCAGCTTTCGTTAGTAAAATCGACCTTTTGAAAGGTTATTGACTGATCATGCTAGGGAAATTTCTGCCTTCGTAACACCTGACAGCATTACACTGTAATGGCCTTTGGTCTTCGGGACGCGCCAGCCACATTTCAGAGGTTGGTTAACCGTATATTAGCTGGACTTTCCAACTGCGAGGCCTATCTCGATGACTTGGTAGTATATAGCACCACCTGGTGTGAACATGTTGATCATTTAAAATCTGTATTTGAAAGATTGTCTGTTGCAAACCTGACTATAAATTTGGCTAAGTGTGAGTTCGGCCAAGCCACTGTCGTCTACCTAGGTAAAGTGATTGGTGGTGGTATGGTACGCCCTGTACATTCTGGTGGAGGTGGAGGCCATACTGAACTACCCTGTCCCAACATCACGTTGTGAGCTTAGAAGATTTCTTGGTATGGTTGTTACTACAGATCATTCTGCAGGAATTTTTCCGCACCTCTTGCTGACCTTCTCAGCACTAAACGGTTGTTTCAGTGGAGTGAGGAAATTCAGTTTCCTTTGAACTGCTCCTGTGCTTGCCACTCCTAATTTCTCTCGTCCTTTTGCGCTTGCTGTTGATGCTAGTGCTAGAGTTAATGCCTTACAGAGAACTTGTTAATTCTATAATAAATAAATAAATTGTGGGTGAAATTTATACTGATTGTAATGTGTTTTCCAGTTAAGTATTCTGTTCTGTTCCTATTCTGTTTATCTTTGTATATAATTGTAAACATGTATGTTCCGTTTATAGTGGTTATTCTTGTTTTTATTATATTTTATTATTTTTTTAGGGGTGGAGGTATTACAGGATTGAGTGGCTTGTTTCTTTCCCTCTGTGCCTGTAGGTGGGGTTGGGTGTGGCTGGCCGATGGAATGGCTTTGCTGGGGCCAGCCCTCCGGTATAAATACCGCCCCTTGTCCAAGATGTCTCTCTCTCTCTTGGATTTTCCCACGGGCAGACGCGCTGGCACACTTTAGTTTACTTTTGTTTAGTTAATCTTAAACTTTTGTGATTGTAGATCCTTTTGTTGCTACTTTTCTCTTAACGGTTACTTTGTCCATTTTTCCTGCACTTTTTTAGTTTAGGTTCAATACAAGACCTAAACATCAAAGTTGAAAGTGTGAGGCTTCATTTCATTCCGCATTACCAATCTCTGTGACCTCATTTATGTTATGTAGTCCTTAAGTGGTGTTTTGGGCTCGTAACATAGTATAAAAGGCAGATACTTAGAAGGGCCACTCAGACTTGGACAAGGTAAACGCTACGCTATCTGCAGTGGGTTTTCTTCACTCTACTACGCACTTATACTGTATACTTTGCTGGTATTGTGAATAAAGTCTTTGTCAACAACTTTACTCCTACTTGTGGACATTGAGTTCTTGGTTTTCAACCAAGTAAATTGGGTGGGTTAGGACATTGATCTTGCGGATTGGTAAATGTTACGGTGAATTTTCAACAACAATTGACAGGTAAACTACATGATGATGATAACAATGCAGGAATATTGTTTATGCTGCATAACACCCGGTCACCAGTAGACTATCCTATATGTAACATAAACTGTGTCTGCCTTGTGCATACACATCTCCATAAACCATCAAACTCATCGGGACCACCAGGTTGGCAATAGTAGGCTTGTCAGTGTGGTAACGCAGCCCCCGTTCCACTGTAAAGCGCTTTGGGTTTCTTGAAAAGCGCTACAGAAATGTAAGTAGTTGTTGCATCCACAGTAGCAAAAGTGTTTGTTACCATTACAGATATTTTTACACATGGGGTCGGATATTGCGGAGATGATTGAATCCATCATAATATGCTGATGAACATGGGTATTGATCTGGACACAGCGCAAGAATAGTGGACTTGACTAGTGGACAGTGCAGCGGAGAGGCGAGGCCATGAAGAGGGCCCCACTTGGATGAACAGGGTGAAATGTCCCCAGACTTAAATGACATAGGCCTATACCAGATTTCAGTGGTTTGCCACTAAACTTGAAGTGTACCACCTTGATGGCTTAAAAGAGTATGTTGTGGAAAATTACCGCGACATTCACAAATTCCCCAAACCGATGTCCTAACCAACCAGCTACGCTTGGTTCAAACCCAAGAACTAAATGTCCACAAGTTGGAGTGAAGTTGTTGACAAAGACTTTTATTCACAACACCAGCAAAGTACATGAGAGGCAATAACCCCACTGTATAAGTGCATATTATAGTGAAGAAAGCCCACTGCAGAAAGGCTACCGTTTACCCTGAGAGTTGATCAAGTCTGACTCTAACCTTCTGAGTATCTGCCTTTTATACAATTTGAGCCATACAGAGACCTCCCATCTTGCCTATGTCACGGTGCTAACCAATCAGGAGGCTCTGGTCTGATTCATATTGGTGGATTTTCCCTCTTATTTTGTTACTAAAAAATAACTATATTCTTACTCATTCTGGGTTCCCCTCTCTGCTTCTCTGCTGCTGCCTGCCTGTGTTCCTTAGGCCACCATTACAATAGTGTCACAACAATCTCTTTTCCATCATGTTAGTATAAGTATTACACTCTGAAGTTTGATACTGTAGTTAGATTAATACATAATGAAACAAACTCTATCTTCCCTACAATAATAATTTCCACATGCTCTGTCATTCTTAAAATTGGTCTTGCGTGATCCCCAAAATATCACTCTTCCTCCTACCATCACACTATGCAACATGTATAGTGATATTTCTATTACCTATAACAATACTGTTTCGCTGTAATCATCAATGGTAGCCTAATGGCTCCTGGTGTTAATCGTATTAATAACAGAACAACAAAAACTTTAAAAAGCAAAGTCAAGACGCTCCCGAGTGCAAAAACAGACCTTTACTTTATTTAGGATACTCAGGCATCCTGTAGCATCCATAACATGACATACATGACTTGAATACACAAATAATACATATATTGTATTGTTTACAATACGATATAATTATCTGCCATTGAGGGTTCTATGTTGTAAAGTGTGTAAGCAGTGGTTAGAAAATGTGCATAAGGATGCTAGGGAAATTAGAAATCAATGGACATAAACCAGCACCAGCAATTAATTTTTGGTCTCTCTCATTTCTTTTACTACAAGAACATTTACTAATGTGGTCACACTCATTATCGTACAATTAGCCTGTTTGCCAATGCGTACCCCACAGAAAATACAAAAGCCGGCATTTCAGACAGAAAGAAAAATCAGTAAATTAATGAACCTTGCAGGCATGTTCACAGTTCTTGCTTGACATAAATACATCTGGTACCTTTGTCAAACAGTCTCTCAGTTGAAACAGAAAAGAAGAAAAAAAAACTCTTCCTGGTTTCCCGTAGCTGGAGGAACCACTGGCCTTCCCAGGTCACCAGTGGGGCTATCCGGGCAAAACTGCTCCCACATCCCAACTCAGAGGAACCACTGAGGCCTACTCTATAGTACTATAGTAGTACTAGAGTACTCTATAGTACTAGCACTGAGCTTTCCTTGTTATGTTTGCCTTAACTTGAAAATAGTTTACAGCATGACTTTCACATACACATAGGCCTAAGGTCTTCTCTCCATCTCCTTTAGTCTAAGGCATGGCGTCATGGGTGGGCCTGAAGCTCCTAGCCCCGGCCACTTTTGTCCAGGCCCACCCTGAATTAGTAGTTGGAAAAAATTATAATTGCCAACAGTCTTGTGGCTGCCACAGTCAATATTATACAATTAGTCTATTTGCAATGGCATAACCCCACTGAAAATACAAAAGCCGGCATTTGAAAGAGATAGAAAACAAACCTTTCAGGCCAGTTCTCAGTTCTTGTTCAATGTAAATGCATCCTTCTACTAACGGTTCAATTGCCAAACAGTCTCTCAGTCAAGCCAGAAAAAAAGGAAAAAAAAAACTTCCTGTGTATGCTGCACAAGACGGCTGCTCCAACAACAGGTACTGGTGCTCCCTCGTAGCCAGAGGAACCACTGACTGTCCCAGGTCACCAGTGGCGCTATCCGGGCAGCATTGCTCCCACATGCTGTCTGTTTCCTTTAGACCCACTACTTCCTGCCTTGCCTCACTTCCTGTTCCATTTCCCCATCTTCCTGTTCCATTTCCCCATCTTCCTTCTCCACACCAATCAAATGTATTAACGTAAAACTTCACTGTTGAACCAATGAGCCTGCACTTTGCCAGCTAATCATTTCCCCCAAAAAACTAAACAAAACAAAAAAAAAACCCTTAAGTAGTGAGTTCTACATCTGGTGATGCGAGTTCTACATCTTACAGTTGTGAGACAAATGAAGATTTAAGTCAACATGTCTTAATAACTAGAGGAACCTTACTGTTAAGGTTATTTTAACATAATACTAATGAAATCAAAATACTGTAAATGTACTGATACGACAAGATAAACAAATACAAGGTTACATCTATTTACAGCAACTTTCTATTTCAATCAGACATTAGATGATGATGTGATGACCATGTGATAAACCCCTTTCAATCCCCTTCATTCTGATTAAAATGTTCAAATAAGAAATTATATTCTGATCAAAGTGAGCCATTCTCCATCCAACGGGCACACACTCTGGTGAATCCGCGAATACCGTTTAATTATATCTAGTCCCATGTCCAGGTTTTCCTGTGGAGATTTTTTTTGATTTTCTCCTCCTCTTAGCTTCCCTTCTCAACTTGTTTAAACTGAACCTTGTTTTTGACCAGTGCTTCTTGCCATAAGATTGCTGCCACTGCTCATCTTTGTCTCTGCCAGATGATTTCTGCTTTGACTGATAGCTTTTGCTAAGTGATTGCTGCTGTCCCACTATGTCTTTTTCAGATGATCTAGAATGCTCTGGACTTTTAGACACAATCTTTTCTTTGTGTTTTAACTTTTGTTTTTTTTCAGACGACTGCTCCCACCGCTCCTCTGTGTCCTTCCCAGACGATTTCCATTCTGACTGATAGTTCTTGCCAAGTGATTGCTGCTGTTCCACCTTGTTTTTTCCATATAATCTAGAATGTTCTGGACTTTTAGGCACAGTCTTTTCTTTGCGTTTTAACTTTTGGTTCTTTGCTGACAATTGTTCCTGTTGCTCCTCCATGTCTTTCCCAGACAATTTCTGTTCTGACTGATGGTTTTTGCCAACTGATTGTTGCTTTTCTACCTCGTCTTTTCCAGGTGCATTCTTCTTCTCACCATCCAAACTTGACAGTCTCCAGAATTTCTCAGGAGGTGGTACAAAAGTGTCCCTTTGACTTTCCATGGCCTTGTCTCCTGCACTATTCTTGTCCAGGGAAATTGAAATGGAAAGTTGGGTTGGCACATTACAGTCATGGCATGTTCCACTTGTGTGCTTTGGGTTAACTTTTTGAGCTCCATACAGCTGTAATTTTTGCATATTTTTCTCTGCACATACCTGAAGACTTTTCTAATCTCTCTGAAGTCCCTGTCCATTTCAGAACACTGTCACCTGAAGTTGGATCTGCAGTTGTATCTCTATGCCTTTTGCTACCCGTTAGCTCTGTGTCTACTCCACTGTCTTGGGAATTCTTACGCTTCTTTGTTACTTTTAGGGGTGACTGACTTGAGGGAACCAAGGCATCAGTCAACTCAACTGAATCCTCCACATCACAAAGTGATTGTATTCTGCGTTTTTTGAGGGGCAGTGATTGGAGAGTGCTGGAGTGGCCACTGCTTTCATGTCCATGAGTTGCACTTGGTCCTTTAGCCTTCCAATTCTCCTCTGTGTCCAAAACCATTGATTCATTCATTACATCTGAGTTATTTTTCATAATGGTAGCTGACAGAGAGCCAAGTGAGTCCTTCTGGGAAGCCTTTTGGACCTGATCTATGGGTGACCATTGGCTTAGTTTTAGATGGCGATGTTCCTTTTGCTGGTGTTGCTGGAGTTCCTGAGTGTCCTCCTCCTTCCTGCTATCTGTGAGGGGATTAGTATTGACTATCCTGGTTGTCTTTATTAAGTGAACATCATCTTTCTTTTCTGCCCTTGGCTGAATTTGGCTGTATTTAAACACATCTTGTATGGAGGGACAGGAAGGAATTTCTTCTTCTGTGTCAGATATAATAATTTCTTCATGACTTGGTATTTGAATTAAATCTCCATTTGTCCAAGTGTGTACTTCAGAATCATACTCATCACTGCTAAGACAAATAGGAGAGCATACAGCAATACTGTTCACACTGTCAACGGTGTCTTTAAAGGATTCCACTGCCTTTAACTCATCTGCCGACAACATTGTTATTTTCATTAACATGGGGCAGATTTGGTCAGACTCATATGAATGCTCATTAACAAAAGTATGTGTACTTGTAGTTGATCCTTTATGTGAAGAACTGACAATGTTCTGATGCACGACTTCAGAATCAGCCTTTTTCATGTAATTCTCAGGTGACATTTTGACTAGCAGCATGGAATCATCAGAATTTGAACAGCGGTTTTCTGACAATTTGCCACACTCTTCAAGCAAACACTTGTTATCCAAGTCCTTATGTTGGGAGTTCACAGAATCTTCTTCTACCAGCTCCATTTCAGAATCACACCCATTACAGCAAGTGGTTGGCATTGCACTAACAGAGTCTTCAGGTAATTGTTTTGGACAAGTCTTTAATTCATCTGATGACTGGAGCATTGTCATTAATGGCATGGGGCCATCTGGAATCTTAGGATAGATAATTTCCTGGTTACTGAAGTCTCTTTCCTCTGCCTTTTCATTGCAAGTTTCTGAAACAGATTCACTGCTTTCTTTGGCGCCCTGTCTATTTTTGATTCTGGTCAAAGGAACAATCACATTATTAAGTTTTACACATGTTGTCTGCACTGCCCTGTCTACACAGTTTTGACTGTGTAAAGATACTATGTCTGATTTAGCCCAAGGCAAACTGTCCTCATGGCGAGATGTTGTATGTGTTTCCCACACACTTCTCTCACAAAATCTGCATCTGCCGATTCTTTATCAATATCCAATGACTCATCACCTACATTTCTCCATGATTCATCCATAGCAATATCACACTCAAAAGGACTTGTGAGAACATCGCCCTTTTGTTGTAGCTGATTTAAATCTTCCACCTTCATAGAATCAAATATAATTGTGTCTTCCTTAGTGTCAAATTCTGCTGCTTCCTTCAGTGTATTTACAAATGTACGTCCTGACACAATGTAGTTGTCATCCCAATATAGGTCAACTAATCTGAGTGTCAAATCCAATCCATTCTCGATCCTGCTGCTTTCATCTTTTTTTCTTTCTTCTTCTTCTAGACTTTCCACTAACTTTCTCAACATTCCCAAACTGAACGTGACTACAGGGATGCCAAAGAAAACATCAGATTGCCTCAGTTTTTCAGTATTCTGGTCCTTGTGAGTATGGTTGCTCTCATGGGACTGGTTGTTGAGAGAGTATGAGTTTAGGCAGACTACTGGGTCTGAATTTGCAAATGATGTGGTAGTTTCAACTACACCTTGTCCTGCTGTGATATCTTCTTCAGGACAACCGTCCTTCTCTGACGACTTTTCACTTGATAATGACTTCATCATATTATAACTGAGATGTTTTCTCAAGGAAGTACCAACTGCAATTAGTGTCTGCTCCTTTTGCATACTGGGTTTAGAGGTCTGCTGTTTGAACAGATCTGCTTCCAACTGTTGCTGCACTGACCAGGTTTGGGCCGAGTTCACTGTGGGTGAACTAATACATGATGTGACCGTCACATTGCTCCATGAAATCTGTGTATAGTTTGCACCACTGACAAGGTGACTGTCTGACCACCCTCTACTTGAGGAGGGTGATGAGGCCTGTGTCACATTTTGGTCATTTGTTTGCCTAGGAATACAGAGTTTTTCTTCGGTGCTCAACACACCATTTGCTTGGATTTCCTGTTGTTGCTTTCTTTGACATGTCAGAGTCCTTCTTTTCATTATAAACAAGATATTCTTTAGAAGTTGGGATGACGGGCATGGACAGTATGCATTGAAAGCTTGAATTTTAAGTTGACCTTGACCACTGGACTGCTGTTCTTGTGATATCTGTGTTGGGTTGGAAAATCTATTAGTATGGCCTGATAGCAATTTCCGTTTTTCATCCATGGCCTGCGTAAGGTGTGCGAAACAGCATTTATAGGCAATAGGAAATCGAAGTAGAAAATTGAGACGGATGTCGCATCTTAAGTGTGGTGGTAGAGATGTCTGTTCTGGGATAGATGATCTGTTAAGATCTGGATTGTTACCAGTGGTCTGAGGTTAGCCACTTAACATTTGTGATGTTCTGACTGGCATAACCATGCCATTCTTGCTGGTTTGTGAATGCCAGTCCACCAATGATTCTGACTGAAATGACCCAGGTGTGCTTTTTTCCAAGAAGGTTTGAGAACTGTTCCATGTATGCCAGTCACTTGCTGAAGAAGGTATGTGTGTGGTTTGTACCAAAGCTCCCTGTTTTCGTACCACCTGGAAATTCAGGGAACTGCCCAGTGGCATACTGTATCCAGTGGAACTGTTCATAGAGCCTGAAGTTGGGGCCAAGTCTGAGAGTAAGGGTGAACACACAGGATTCTGGCCAGCTGAGGATGTTCCACGAGATCCATTTCCAAGGTAACTAGCCACCGGAGTGTATGTTCCAAGCTGTAAAGCTTGCTGGTTTAAACCAGAAATTGGGATTTGGCATCCATCTGGCTGTCCACATTTGTTTTGATTGACAAGATGGCCACACTGCATCTGATGTGGTTGAGGTCCAGGGTATTGAGAATACATGATGAAAACCTACCACTGGAATCTCTATAAAAGGAAAGGGGACAAAGTCTCAAAATGGTGTTGTGGAAAATCACCTCAACGTTGCAAAACCCCAAAATCAATGTCTAACCCACCCGGTACACTTGGTCAAAAACCAAGAACTTGCTGTCCACAAGTTGGAGTAGAGCTGTTGACAAAGTATACAAGAGACAATTGCCTCACAGTATAAATGCGTAGTAGAGTGAAAAAGACCCACTGCAGATAGGCTACCGTTTACCCTGAGAGTTGATCAAGTCTGACTGGCCCTTTTAAACATCTGCCTTTTTATACTATTCAAACCACCCAGATACCTCCCATCTTGCCTGTGTCATAGGGCTTCTGTTAACCAATCAGGAGGCTCCGGTCTAATTCATATTGGTGGATTCTCCCTCTTATTGTGTTATTAAAAAATAACTGTATTCTACTCTTTCTGGATTCTTTGTGTAATTTTCAACTTTGCCTATGTTTCATTTAACCATGTGTTTTTCACATGACTCTTCTGCATCTAATTATCTTCTCAGTAAACGGTGTCCTTTCACAGTGGTCTCTCCCACTACTCACATGCCCTTTACCTTGTGGTGGTCATTCACTGTGTACCATTGTATATGACAAACCCTTCTTTCCCTGCAGATATGGCCTGGGGGTATTCTGGCTTCTATGTGAATTCCTTATGAATTTAACTCCTTCTCCCCTCATTCCCATGTGATCAGCAGCACGCTCAACAGAACAGCTCTCTCTCTCCCTCTCTCTCTCTCTCTGTGTATATATATATATATATATATATATATATATATATATATATATATATATATATATGTTAAATTTGCCCGGGGCTGCCAAGGGCTGAGCCAAGTTTACTGGTGTAAATCTTTAATAAAGCTTTGTTTAGGCTTTAATGAATATATACTACTTAAGACGAGCTGCAGACTTTCTATACTTAAGTGCTTTGATCAAGGGCACATTGAATCAGAGGATGTAGAGATGTGGATTTGTCTTGTGAATCCATGTTAATTTATACCTAGGAAAATAAAATTGCTTATTTTATTTACACATTTATTTCAGTGTGGGTGTTTGTCTCTATGCAAATTTGAAAGTGTGGGTGGGAGGCTGCTTGTGGGTGGGATTCTGCGATTCTGTGACGAAGAGAGAAAAAAGTGGAAAGAAAAAAAGTGGAAAGAACAAAAAAATGCTATTACACTTTTGGTGAGTGTGTAACTCTAATTACCAACAGATGTAACAACTAAAATATAAATAAATATAAATATGAGCTTTCATATTTTAAATGGAAACACTGTGGAGATTATTATAAGTAAGAAGATGTGTTTCATTACATGCAGTATTAAACATAGAAGTGTAATGCTTATGCTAAACATGAAAGAAGATTGTTGCAGGACTAGTTCAGTGGTGACATAGGAGACTCAGATAACAGCAGGGAAGTAGAGAAGGGAGGGGGCAGTGTGGAAATTATTATGTTAAGAAGATGAGCTTAATTGCATACAGTATTAAAACTTAGAAGTGTAATGCTTATACGACACATGAAAAAGAAGAATTGTTGCAGGACTAGTTCAGTGGTGACACAGGAGACTTAGACAGACAACAGCAGAAAAAGCAGACAAGGGAGGAAGCAACTCAAGCAAAGGGGGTATGTGTGTGTGGGTGTGTGCGCAAAACAAATGGGCCCTGACAGATGGACAAATGATAGGGGCCAAATGTACAGGAATATGATGTGCAAGGAAGGTCTGGAGGATGCATAAAGCAATTATGGTGACGCATGAGAAATGTCCAGGGGAAGAAAGTCCACTGTGGAAACAGCATCATTTGAAAGGAAAAACCATTATGAACAAGGGAAAGTAATTATAAGAGGGTAAATGGATAAACCATGTGGAAAAGTACATTAAAACCCAGGATGAGCAAGGATCCATAATTTTTTAATAAGTAAACCAGAAGAAAAATCCACCAATATAAAACAAATCGGAGCCTCCTGATTGGTTAACAGAAACCCTGTGACGCAGGCATAAAAGGCAGATATTTGGAAGGGACAGACAGACTTGATCAACTCTCAAGGTAAACGGTAGCCTTTTTGCAGTGGGCTTTCTTCACTCTACTACACACTTATGCAGTGGGGCAATCGCCTCTCGTGTACTTTGCTTTTATTGTGAATAAAAGTCTTTGTCAACAGCTTCACTCAATGTGTGGACACTGAATTCTTGGGTTTCAACCAAGTGTAGTTGGTGGGTTAGGAGACCAATTTGGGAAATTCATGAATGTCGCGGTAGTTTTCCACTACAACACTTCAAAACCTGACTTCAAAGTTGCAATGTGACTTTACAGACTGTCGTGCACAGTGGCCCTTTATCCTCCAGTCGTCAACATTTCTAATAGTTTCTAAAAGCTCCTAATAGTGTCATTATTATTTTTTTTTGCCAATTTCAGTTTAATAACTTTTCACTTAACGTTATTGATTTTACAAATGATCACTAGAATAAATTCCTTACTTAAATTATGAAGCATTTTTGGGTCATTGTTTCATTGATTTATGTAAAAACTATAAAATACAGTAACAGAATAAAACAAAACAGTTGACATAATGTATTCTTTAAAAAAATTGATTTATAAAAACAACAATACAAATTAAACCACATAATAAAACCTTAACCTGAAGGTTAACAAATGGCAAATCAACAATATGCTGCATAATGTATGAAAATTACCCAAATGCTGCCAACAACAGGCAGAAATGCCACACAGACACATTTAGATATGAGGTATATTAGTGGGCCATCCATCCTCAGAAGGATTTACTGAGCTTTGAAATGCAGTGCTGTACTGTCCATGAACACCGAAGATGGCTGATTTCAAGCATGGCTCATGGCAATTTCAAGTACTGTGTATAGCTGGTGAAATGGAAAAAATGTGAAATAATCAGTTTAGAGAACACAATTACATTTGACATTTCTTTTAACAACCTTGGTCTTGGGCTAAAGTACAGTTTGATGAATATTTCTTTTGTTTCTAGATGTTTTTTGCAATTAAATTGTCACATCTCCAGTCCAGAAAACTGCTAAGATAAAACTCAAAACACTGACAGAAACTGATGAATATTTCTTTTGTTTCTAAATGCTTTTTGCAGTTAAATTGTCACATCTCCAGTCCAGAAAATTGCTAAGATAAAACCCAAAACACTGACAGAAACTAAGGTCAGGTATTTAAACAAGAAACAATTTATGTTTTATACTTACTTTGTTTGACCCCTCGAGTTATTCTTTGTCCAAAGGTCACATTTTCTTGTGAATTCGCTTGTACTGTTTAAGTATGTGTAGTCCCATTGTCTGTTTTTCCTGTGGAGATTTGCTGGACTTTACCATTTTCTCAGCTTGCCTTCTCAGCTTAGTTAGACTAAAGGACATGTGTTTGTATTTCTTGTGCTTGGTTTTGGATGATTGCTGCTGCTGCTGCTGTTCATGTCTGTCTTTACTCGAATTCTGACCAAATTGGTGCTCCTTGCCAGATGATCTTTGCTTTTTCTCCCCAGATGATTTCTGGCACCATTCTACTGGCCTTTCAAGAACATCCTTTTGCATGTTCTCACTTACCAAGCCTGACTGTCTCCTGAATTTGATTGGAGCAGGCACAAAACTGTCCTCCCAACTTTTCTTTATCTTGTCCCTTGCAGATGTCTTGTCAGGGGAATATAAAATATTAAGAAGAGGGGGCAAGTTATGGTCACTGTCCGTGTAATACTCTGTCTTCCCATTTGCTTCCTTGAGACCAAGTTTTTGGGCTCCATATAACTTAAATTTTACACTTTTTCTTTTCTTGTCTACAGTAAAAGACTTTGGCATTTCTGGGCTTTTAGAAGAGTGTTCCAGATTCATAACATTCTCCACTAAAGTAGGACTAAGAGTTGAACCATTATCTCTTTGTACTTTATTGTCTGGTGTCCTTGTCTTGTCTGCATCAGACTTTGGTGAGTAGTTCGTAGCCATGTCCTGGGTTGACTGACCAGACGGAGACAAGCCAGCTGCCAACTTCACTGATTCCTCAAAATCTCCAACTGGTTCAACTCTACATTTTTTGAGGGGTGGACAGTGGCAAGATTGAGATGGATGTTGATATTCATTTTGGAGATGTCGCTCCTGAGTGTCCTTCCTCTTCCGGCTATCTTTGAAAGGACTAGTTGGCTCATTTTCAGCAGAATGCTCCATGTGGTTATTTTGATTTTCTGTCATGTTTGTCTGTAAGAGACTCAACGCTTCTTTAATGGAGTGAATGGATGGCACCTCTTCACATATAAGTGTGGAAATCTCCTCTTGTTTGGTCATTTGAATCGTCTCTCCATCTGTCTGGCAAGTATGCACTGAAGAACCATCATCTTCACTGTCAACACAAATGGGAGAGGACATACCAACATTGTGGACACTGTTCTCAGAGTCCGAATAGAATTCCACTGATAGTGCCTTTAACTCATCTGTTGAGAGCACTGTTATCTTCATTGACAGCACAGGATCATCAAGACTCTTAGGGGAGCCTAGATCAGACTCACTTGAATGTTCACTGATTACAATAGGTGAGGGCGGTCCCTTCTGCCCAGAACCGATCAGGTCCTGATGTTGATTTTCGACCTTCTTATTTTCCATGTCAGAGGACAAAACGGTTAATTTGATATGTGGCATGGTATCACATGGGGTTGTTTCACACTCTTTTTCTGATGGTTCCACCTGTTCACAGAGTGTAACAGACACTGTACAATCTTCTTCAGTCAAATACTTTTTGCAATTTGTGTCCTGGCTATTATGACCCAAGTTAATAGAATCCTCTAAAGACAAATTTGTCGTTTTAAGAGTGACTGTCCAGTCTGATCCCTCTCTGAAACACTCAGGCGTTTTGTCTACTGTGTCCCTTGGAGGGTCAGTAGGAGCTTGGTTTTGATGTGAATGTCCATTAAGATTTCCCGAAGACACCTGAACTTGAAGAGAAAGATAATCTTCCTTGTTATCCTTTCTTGAATCATCTTGTCTGTTGTTTTTGCTAGTGGTGGGAATAGCCACATTTTGTTTAGGCTCAGCTTGACTGTCAAATTTGACACACACAGGTTGCATAGCCATGACTGTGCAGTTTTCATTGTACAAAGAAACAGTGTCTGATTTTGCCACAGAGGATGGCTGGGGGTCTTCCTTAGACACACTGTCCTCATTGAGAGATCTGGTAGCTGGGCTTTGGATGTCACTGTGCTGTTCCACTGAGTTTTCCTTGCAATGCAATGACCCACAAACTTGACTTGTAAAATCTGCACCTGCATCTTTGCCAGTATCCAGTGACTCATCGCCTTTGTTTCTCCAGGGTGATTTATCTATTTCCATAGGAATGTCACCATCAGTAAAATTGGTAAGTGTGCTGCCCATCTGATTCAGCCGATTTAAATCCCCTACCTTCATGGCATCAAACACCATCACATCTTCATCTGTGTCAAATTCTGCAGCTTCCTTCAACACATTTGCAAACGTACCTTCAAGCTCTGTCTCTATATAATTTGCATAGTTGCCACCCCAATAAAGATCAAGTATGGCACGTGCAAAATCTGGTGTGTTTTCGATCATTCCACTTTCATTTGTTTTTCCTTGATCCTCTTCTGTCAGCTCCAGGCCTACCACCAATTCCCTCACCATTCTCAGACTGAAAGTCACTATGGGTATGCCAAAAAAAGCTGATGATTCACATAACTGTTCACTGTTCTCATCCTTGGAAATACCCTTTTTTTCAGAAGACAATTTTGAGGGTTTGTTCAAGAGAGGATTTGTTTTCGAGCAGATAGATGACTTATCTGTGACATCGTCTTCAAGGGGACAGCCAATCGCTGATGAAGTTACGCCAGGTAAGGTCTTCATAGCAGCAGCACAGTCCGTGTCCACATCTTCCTCCTTTGCTTCTTTTTCATTAGCGAGAGACCGGATCTCTTTTATTAGAAAGGAAAAGTGGTCATTGCATTCCTTACTTTTGTCACCACCTGCAGGTTGCTTTGATATGGGAGGTACGATGGCAACTGCCCTGTGTGTCTGGACACTTCTACTGGGGGACACTGGCATGATAGGAGCATTGTAGTCCTTACATTCAATGTTTTGGTTAGTGTTCTTCATGCTGTCTGTGACAAGTAAACGCATAAGCTGTGGATTTTTCTCTGTCAAGGCTTTCAAGCTTTTCTGTGTCAAGGCAAGTTTGTCTGCCATGTTTGGTGTATGGTTGCATACATCTATATTTTGCTGTGATAGCTGTTGCTTGGACAATCTCTGTTGGGCTGAGTGTAAAGGTGGGCTTTGTTGTTGGACAGGTGCAGCATGAACATAACTGCTGCTAGAATGGGTAGGGGCTCTACCTGCATTTCTGCTGAAATTGCCCAAAGTAGTTGGATCAGTCTGGTTGGTATCAAAAGAGTTGGGACTTCCAAACAAGAGATGAGGAGGAAGTGGGCAACCATTGACTCTCACAGTTGCGAGAGCGAGACCACAAGAACCAGAGGAGGAAGTGTTCATGTTATTGGAAAGGGTTGCCAGTGAGTGTGGCTGAGAATGAGGAGACTGTAATTTATTCATTCCCGAAGGGACAAGCAACGAGCTGGTGGCGCTATTTGTGTAGAGTACAGGGGAAGCCAACTTAGGTGAATTGTCCTCTGAAGATGGACTGTTCTGGTTGGTATGGGCAGAGCTACAACTTAAAATTGCATCATGATATGAAGGGGGTTGCCTATTCACAGCTGATGAGACAGGGGCCGAGTTGGGCATATTTGAAGGGAGAGGTAAAGAAGCCATTGTGGGTGAAGTGCCAGTTGAATTTCTACTTAAAATCTGCCTGTTGACAGTGCGATAGCTTGACTGTGATGAGACCTGTGTCAGATTCTGGCCATTCATTCCACTGGGAATCATGTAATTTTGCACTGGTTGTACCACATAGCCTTCTGTGTTCAACATGCTGTTTGTCTGGATATTTTGCTGTTCACGATGAACTGGATTTGGTGGATATAACTGGACCACCATCTTGTTTCTCTGCATTACACTTTGTAAAGATTCCTCCACTTTAGAGTTATTTAAGGAGCTCTGTGAGTGTTTCATATGTCCATAACTGCCTTGATTTGAAATATAGTGTATATTGGCAGTAGGGATTTGAGCTCGGGCCTGATTGCTTGCCTGTTTCAACTGCAGTGCCTGGCAAGGATAAGAGGATCTGTTGTGGTTATTCATGCTGCTATCACTTTGATAGCTTGACTGCTGTAACTGTACTGTCTGTGCTTGGTGAGGATATCTATTGACATTTAGATTGTTAACAGCGATCTGAGG
The DNA here is from genome assembly GCA_027481765.1 of Tenualosa thibaudeaui. Taxonomy (NCBI): domain Eukaryota; kingdom Metazoa; phylum Chordata; class Actinopteri; order Clupeiformes; family Clupeidae; genus Tenualosa; species Tenualosa thibaudeaui. Next base: position 12,771,508 of record JAIFZK010000022.1, read on the forward strand.
TTGGCCATTTGACCCCTGCGATCTTTGATTTGGTGTAGTGACATTCATATTAGTCTGTGAGTTGTTCCATAAACACCAGTCCTGTGCTGTTTCTCTGGGCTTGTTTTGTGCCAAAACAGTTTGTGTGTTGTTCTTCACATGCCAGGTCTGTGCTGGTCCTGAAGACACCATCTGTGTGGATTGTGCTCTTTTATGCGGCTGTACCATCTGCAAATTGTTAGCACTGGCCAGCTGAATGTTGTATCCATTGGAAATACCTGGAATACAGGCTGATGTGGGTACTATAGGAGGGTACAGAGGATTCTGATTTGATGATGACATCCCATAAGATCCATTTCCATGGTAATTAGCTTGTGAGGCATTTGTTCCATGTTGCGAGGAAAGGGGATGCTGACTGGGTGTACAATGGCCCTGCCAGTTTAAACTGGAAATTGGGGTCTGGTCTTCATTTAGCTGGGAATTTCCAACAGGCTGTCCATACTGGTTGTGGTTGACAGCATAGCCATAATGTGCCTGGTACTGCTGAGTTTCTTGGTAGGTTTGACGATGCATGATGACACAGTCAAGGGCTCTGTGCAATTACTGTCATGTCTGAAAAATGGAAACGGAAAAATACTTTCAGCATATTTTAAATTCACCTCTCGGTGTATAGCTTAGGCTCCATTTCACAAGTGTGTATTCACATCTACACTTGATAACAGATGTACTGGGCTACATTGTTAAGCTACTTCACAAAATAATTTGATCACCAGTGAACAAAATCCTGGACTGACATTTGAAATCATACCAGGTTGTGTCAGAACAAGCTTGCACAACAGACAATACCCATCTAGTAAAGTAAAGTAAAGGAATCACTTTACAGCCCTGGTGTTGTGTCTGTAACACAGCCAGTCAAACACTGGGCTCTGGCTCCTGAGGCCACTTACTAACCTTTCAGGCAGCTGGTCATAGTCCTTTATGGCAAGGTGGCTTTTTTCTTTCTTTTATTATCACTACCTGTATCCTATCCTGCTCCTGATGCTAACACTTGAAAATGGTGTTTGCAAAACCTTGTCAGAACGGCGAAGTGGTGTATGGGAGGTTAAAGCTGCCAGAAAGGAAATTGTGGTGGAAACTTAATCCAACCGATGCTCCTCAGCAATAAAACCAGCATCAACAAGTAGAAGTTGGTTGTTGACAATTACTTCTTTATTTCACAGAGTATGCATAGACAATGGCTACACAATACATACAATGCATGACCAGAGAGAAAAAACACTGCAAGATGCTACTCTTGTTCCCCAGATGAGTTGATCAAGTCTGAAGCTTTCTTTCCAGTCCTTTAGCTTTTATGCAGGTTCAGAACCCTGCATTAGCCTCCTACTTAAGATGCCAGCTCTGGGTGATTACTGACACCCTCCTCGACCAATCAGCAACCTCTGGCTTATTTCATATTGGTGGAAGTTTCCCTCAATTATGTGTGTGTGTGTGTGTTTGAGCATGACTCAACTTCCCCTTTTTACTCTGGCATGCGAGCTCTCTCTCTCTCCTTCTACTATTGTAACAACATTTTCTCTCTTATACTGATACAGACAATATCTGAACCTTAACAACACTATCATGATATTACAGTAAATACAATCTACTTCTATATTCCTTACAATAATTACCACAAAATGATAATGAAAACAGTCAAATAAATATGCAAAACTTTTTTCCATGTAATTTTGAAATTATCAGTGCAATTATCCTGCCAAAATTAAAATGAAATGAAATATTTATGTTTATTTAATAATATTTATGCTTTTCCATTTTCCTTTTGTCGTGGAAAACTACCGCGACATTCATGAATTTCCCAAATTGATCTCCTAGCCCACCAACTACACTTGGTTGAAACCCAAGAACTCAATGTCCACACGTTGAGTGAAGCTTTTGACAAAGACTTTTATTCACAATACCAGTACACGAGAGGCTATTGCCCTACTGTATAAATGAGTAGTAGAGTGAAGAAAGCCCACTGCAGAAAGGCTACCTTGAGAGTTGATCAAGTCTGTCCCTTCCAAGCATCTGCCTTTTATGCTATTCGAACCACCCAGAGACCTCCCATTTTGACTGCGTCACAGGGTTTCTGTTAACCAATCAGGAGGCTCCGACTTACTTCATATTGGTGGATTTTCCTTCTGGTTTACTTATTAAAAATAATGGATTCTTGCTCGCTCTGGTGTTTATGTGCTTTTTCCGCATGGTTTATCCATTTACCCTTTTATAATTACTTGCCCTTGTTCATAATGGTTTTTCCTTATTTCCCCTGGACATTTCTCATGCGTCACTGTAGTCGCTTTATGTATCCTCCAGGCCTTCTTGCATGTCATATTGACCACCTAATGTACTTAATGTATCCGCCAGACCTCCCTTGTATATCATATTAACCTCTTAGTGTATCCATTAGTCCTAAACAACAATCCTTCTCAGGGCTAATGTATAACATTTCTTATACATTAAGCTCCCATCATCCGGCAATCTGCCCGGACCCCTGGTCTGCACACACACACACACACACACACACACACACACTCCCTTTGTTTGAGCTGCCCCCTCCCTTCTCTGTTTCCCTGCTGTTATCTGAGTCTCCTATGTCATCACTGAACTAGCCCTGCAACAATCTTCTTTCATGCATAGCATAAGCATTACACTTCTAAGTTTTTAATACTGCATGTAATGAAACACATATTCTTACTCATAATAATCTCCATACTTTCCAAAAAGGGACACAGGGATGGATCACACTTTTGTTTGATTTTTTTCTCCTCCTCTTTCTCCTTGTCTTCTGTTCTGTGGTTCACAACATGTGCATCAAGTCAGGGTGCCCTCTGAAAGCATGTTTTGCATAGACAATCAACCACTCTACCCACACACTGTTTTAACTGCTGCTATACTCAATACGGCTCTCAAGCTGTAATTTATGATAGTGTCGTGGAAAACTACCGCGACATTCACAAATTTCCCAAATTGATCTCCTAACCCACCAGTTACGCTTGGTTGAAACCCAAGAACTAAATGTCCGCAAGTTGGAGTGAAGATTTTGACAGACTTTTATTTACAACACCAGCAAAGTACATGAGAGGCAATTGCCCCACTGTATAAGTGCTTAATATAGTGAAGAAAGCCCACTGCAGAAAGGCTACCGTTTACCTTGAGAGTTGATCAAGTCTGTCCCTTCCAAGCATCTGCCTTTTATGCTAGTCGAACCACCCAGAGACCTCCCATTTTGACTGCGTCACAGGGTTTCTGTTAACCAATCAGGAGGCTCAGACTTCACATTGGTGGATTTTTCACTTGGTTTATTTATTAAAAAATAATTGGCTTCTTGCTCATTCTGGGGTTTTGTGTACTTTTTCCGCATGTTTTATTCATTTACGTTATTCACTGGACATTGCTTGTGTGCCATAGTAACCACTTAATGTATACCATTCTTCAAACAACAATCCTTCTTCAGGTTAATGTATCCCAGACCCTGGAACTTTGTGTGAGCTGCCCCCTCCCTTCTTTGCTGTTGTCTGTCTGAGTCTCCTATGTCATCACTGAACTAGTCCCGCAACAATCTTCTTTCATATGTTAGTATAAGCATTACACTTTTAAGTTTTAATACTGTGTATAATAAAACTAATTTTCTTACTCATAATAATCTCCACAAAGTCACCAAGACAATTCATGAAACCCCGCAACTGATGTCCTAAACCCACCAGATGCACTCGGTTTCAACCCAAGAACTCGGCATCCACAAGCTGAAGTAAGGTTGTTGACAAAGACTTTTATTCACAATACCAGCAAGAGTACATGGAGGCAATTGGCACACAGTACAAGGGCGTAGTAGAGTGCAGAAAGGCTACCCGTTTGCCATGAGATCTTGATCAAGTCTGAGTGTCTGCCTTTTATATAGCTTGAGTTGTCCAGAGACCTTCTACTTCTGCCTATTTCACAGTGACGTTTACTAACCAATCAGTTGAGATGTCTGGCCTGGTTACAGAGATCTCTCTTAACCAAATCAGGAGGCTCCGGACTAATTTATATGGGTGGACAACCTTCCTATTTTATTATTAAAAAATAACTATATTCTTACTCATTTTGAGGATTTTGTAATTTCCAACATTGCTCAATGGCCTGCTTAGTCCTTCCCACAGCATTTTCTTACATTCCACAGTGGTCTTTCTCCATTACGCACATCCCTTTTGGGTCACAGTGCCTATTTGATATATACCATTGTCCTATAATGAACCCCTTTTCCTGTAAATGCGATCCAAAGAAAATCCAACTACCATATTTCTTCTATGAGTCAAATACTCGCCCTCACTCGGAAATCACTCGAAATCTGTTGTGTGAGCACACTGTTTCCGGGCTGCCTCCTCCCCTTTATGCTTCTCTGCTGCTGCCTGTCTGTGTTCCTCAGTCTATCATTGTAACAGTCTTGCAACAATCTCTTTTGCTTTATGTTAATATAAGTATGAAACTTCTAAGGCTAATGCTATAGTTAGATTAATGCATAACAGAACAAACTCCATCTTCCTAACAATAATAATTTCCACCGTGGCCTACCGCAATCTTACAAAAGCTTGTGAAAATAGTTTATATAAAGTCTATGCATTCATCACGCGAAAAGCAGAACGGTACCACTAGCCTCGGGACAGACTGGCCTATTTCCTGCAAACTAAAACTCATGTACAATGATCATGCAGCAACAACATTAATGGCCAGATCATCTTTTTGGCCACAGCCAGTCGTTTGTCTGGAATGAAATAAACTACTTCAAATCTATATCTTCTACAGGAGCCAAGTCTGATTCAAAACCGTCTCGCCATCCTGAGTGTAAATTCATAATTAGACAACTCAATAGCGGAAATGAGTAAAGCGAAGGAGAAGGCTACTTTTACCCTTAAGTACGTAGGCGTTTTCAAGGTGCAGAGACACTTACATACTTTGTCCGTTTCTATGAATGACCAACAAATGTTTCATGTTTTTGGTCACTCAATAGCAGTAGAGAAACTGAAGCAGTGCCTGCATTAGGGTACTAATGAAAATGCAAGGCAGATGAGTTAATACGTATCGGTTTAAATACAGTATGCTTGAAGCCAGCACTGTGAACGAAGCCTTTTTGCGGACTGATCCCATGTGCAGAAGCGTTGTGCGCGTATGGCAAACGCAAAATTATAAATTGTGTAGGTTCCTTTCTACTTACATATTTTCTCCACACGACGTTATATCCAGTTCATAGCTCCACTCTCGTGCTTCACTCCAGTCCTCTGTCACAACTTGAATCTCTCTCATGGCCAGCAACTCCAGCAGGGTTAAAAGTGAAAGCTTCAAATTTCTCCACGCCCACCGTTCAGACCCACCCACTGACAACAAAGCCCATTACACGTGTGAACGGTTAACACTTTGCGGCCTATTATCACCAATGTTTCTCCGTGTGGTAAATCGCCAAAAATGTGTAAATGTTTTTGTAAATATGGCTCTAGGTGTACCCCACAAAATGGGCCGTCTTTGGCATTACTGCGTCGTGCGTCACTCTGATAGGCTATTGTAACTTCTAGCTTTATGATCTTGTTTTATGTACTATGTCTCCCCTCCGTCTTCAGTGTAAAGAAATCAAGAATGTCACAATATTACTTTCTGTCTGAGGATGTTGGCTACAGCTGAGATAGGCTCCAGGGAATCTTTCCTAGTAACGACACGGACCTCATTACTGAAAATCATGATGGAAGACTGACTTAAATATATGACAGCTTACATCTGTTCTTACCTGGTTATTTTTTTTTTTTTTTACCGCTAACCGCTAAATTGATGTAGTAATTAGACTGAAATTAAACTTCATAAAATAAGTAGTAGTTCTAAAATGTCCTGACTCATTCATTTATACTACTACTACCACCACCACCACAAACAGTAACAAGAATAATAATAACAAAGATTTCATACTTATGTTTTGTAAGCAATAGTTTATTTTTCACAATCAAAGTAGTAATTATAAGATCTGAGTGACGGGACAATCCTCTGCATTGTCCAGGAAAAGTGTCTGGAACATGTGGTTGTAGAAGTCTGGGTGGTACTTGCATGCACGCTCACAGTCAGGACTAAAGTTGACCTCCAGGATCTGTGGTCTCATAATTCGCTCGCCTAAGTATGTAAACAGTCAGACAAGAATCAGAACATTTCCTTATTACCAGCCATTCTACTAATACAGAATAACAGGCAGACAATTGGCAAAGGTACGAGGTACGAAAACTTTCAGAAACAAGGTGGTGCTCGACAGATTAACTGATTGCCTTTGTCCAAAGAAGCAAGTTATATTTGAGCTAAATGTCAGTTAGACTGTGACTGTAAATAAAAGTTTGCAGTCAGGAAGATAAACTTCACATGTTGAAATTAATTATATTTCAGTGAATTCAACATGGCTTATCTGTAAAATTGATAGGATGTCTGTAAAATGTTGATGCACATAAATTATTTGAATAGGAATGAAACCTTTCATTTGCTCCAGATATACGCCATAATCCGAGGATTTAGTCATCATACAGATTGTCGGGAGAGTATAAATAACATACATTAACAAATATAATGGAGTATAGGTCCACCTGACCGGGGGTTTTCCCCCAGGTGAATCATGGCGTATGTGGTCAAAAATTCGAGGCAGGCAACTTGGTGGATAACTGCAGTCTTTAATCATGACGCCGGAGACAAGTTACCCACACAAAAGCTACACAAGGTGTGCCAAGTAACTAGCCCATCTTCTTGGAGACTAGGATTGCCGTTTATACCCTTCGGAATACACATTACATGTTGTTAGCACAATAGGCAGACCCCCCCTTCTTGCCTTTCTGTTAACTTGTCAAGGTGTCATCGTCCACTTGTCAACTTGTCTAACTTATCAAGGTTTTATCGTCCACTTCTTCTAAATCCCTTGTGGAGCCAGATTTCTATCTGGTTCTCACCAGCGTACTCTGTTACCCACATTCCTAACCATATTTTGTTTGGTTGGTTGTCTTACCCCTTTAGAATAAGGTTTTACACACCAACCAAATAGCCCAGAGTTTACTAATGTCACACAAATAGTGCAAGTATGATCTGGCCACTCGTTTGACATAAATGTGAGTGAAACGCAAGTGCAAGGGAATAGCACCACTACAGTGTCAAATTAAAAATTCCATGGCTTTTCCATTGACATTCCCTGACCTCCCTTTAAGCAAAATTAAATTGAATCCTTGATCTTCACTATAATTAAGCAACAAGCCCAGAGAGGACCATTCTATACCATAAATATAGCACAGCTGAGGGGTGTTGATTGGCATGAAGCAAGTGGAGTGTATTTTTAATTTTGGTCAACAATTCCTGGCATACCAGACCAAGTTAAAGTAAGTAGGCGTGTAGGTTCACTTGAGGTGTAATACGTTTTGATAATTACCTCCCCCATCCCCGATATGTGAGCTTGATGATGTATTTCTCGAAAACGTGTGTACAAAGTGACTATAATGAAGAACGGTCTGGCAGAAATAGCATGCTGTGTTTAGCCCACATGAATATGAGCATGTATGTAAATGGAATGAAGATCATAGTTCTGTGAGCCAGTCTATTGGTCAAGGAAAAGGTAACCAGTCAAATCTAGACGGCAGGAAAGGTGTAGCATACATATGACCAATTCTGGACAGGGTTGTATGGTAGTTTCATTCTATTCTGAGTTTAAAACAACTGGTGCATTTAGCCAGTGTATATAAGCTCTCACCTCAGTACGGTAAATTGCTTGTTTTCATGACCACAACCAAGTGCATGAATAAAGCGTCCGACCATCTTTAAACCTCTGTTGCTTTGTCAAGTTCTTTGAAATCTTCTTCAATTCGACACAACAACAGCTGATTGGAAAGCCTTCAGCATCATTAAGGCAGGTTGGAATGTTAAAAGCTTCACTAAGATGGGTTTTACAAAAATCACATTTGCTACTCAAGCTGATATTCATTTTGAGGATATTAAAATTTTTCCTACAAACTGAGCTGACGACTAATTTTCACGCCCTTTACACCATTGCCATCACAAACACACAGCCAGACATGTCTTTGATTCAGCATGCTAACATGTTAAATCCAGAGGGGGTTGAAGATTTTTAAAGCTGTTAGGTGTGTTACCTTGTTCAGTTTTGTCCCACTTCAGCATCAGATCGATAGCATAGATGGCTCTGGAGGAGGGATAGTCACCTATGCCAAAGGGGGCAGGGCGGGAGGTAGCAGCCTGGAAGAGCTCCCCAAAGGCTGCAAAGATATCTGCCTGTGGATTTAAACATATATATATGCATATATGCATTTAGCAGAAAACATACACAAACACAAAGTACTTAATTAAATAACATGAAATCATTGAGATAAGACACTGCAATGGTAGAACATGCTTTATGCAACTGTTGCACAAAATACTTGATCTGTCAAAAAATGTTAGGCAGTAGTGAGCCAGAGAGCAGTGTGCCGGGGACTCACCCCCCCCAATAGTGACCCCAAGGTCTCCAACTGTGCCATCTACCATCCAGCAGTCAAACATGCTGGGTGTTTAGACATTCCTACATCCCCGATGGATTAACTCACAGGCATTGGGTAAAACAACATCAACAACAGCAAACCTCAGAATAACAAATTACATTTACATTTATGCATTTAGCAGACGCTTTTATCCAAAGCGACTTACAAAAGAGGATAACATTCAAGCTGCAACACAATGAAAGAAACTAACAAAGAGTGCATATTGCTAACATAAAAACTGCACTATTTTAAGTAAAAAGTGCAATAGTGTAATAACAAGTGCAGTATAAAAGAGAAATTAAGTATAAGATGTTGTGGAGATTATTATCGTGAGGAAGATTTTGTTTGTTTCATTATACACAGTATTAAACTTAAGAGTGTAATGCTTATACTAACATATGAAAGAAGATTGTTGCAAGACTATTCCAATGGTGGCCTAGAAGGCCCAGACAGGCAGCAGCAGAGAAGCAGAGAGGGGAGGGGGCAGCCCAGATAACAGAAGCACACTTGCACAACAGAGGTCTGAGCATGCTGCTGATCACACAGGAATTAGAGGAGAAAGAGATCAAATAGAGGCCTGAATACCCCCAGGCCATATCTGCAGGGAAAGAAGGGTTTGTCATATACAGTGGTACACATTGAATGGCCACGTTAAAGGACATGTGAGTAGTGGGAAAGACCACTGTGAAAGGACACCGTTTACTGAGAAGATTATTAGCTGCAGGAAAGTCATGTGGAAAGCACATGTTTAAGTGAGACGTGGGCAAAGTTGAAAAGTACACAAAAACCCAGAAGGAGTAGAATAAATAAAAAATTTTTTTTTAAATAATAAAACAAGTGTGAAAATCCACCAATATGAAGCAGATCGGAGCCTCCTAATTGGTTAACAGAAGCCCCGTTACCTTTAAGCATAAAAGTAAGTTTGATTAAAATTTCTCCTACACGGCGACTACTGTAGTCACTACAGTTGCGTATAAATAAGATAATGTAGTTGTTCTTTTTGTAGCCTACTTTCTGTTCCCTTGTATTGTTAGCATTTCAGATCTTTTCTAATAAAGTTGACTGGTACGTTTTTAATCCAAAGGAACAGACTCACAACGTGAGGTTCAGGAATCAAACCTGAGTTGACCAACTGCCATTCAGCGAAATTACTGTACAGTGAACACATATAAGCTCTGCTCTAATAGTGAGTGAGCCTACCTGTTCTTGACACTACATGGAGTGCGACCTGTCTCCTTGATTGATCTGAGGTTCTAGTTTGAATAGGATACTTTAAGAATAGGTTACTCATACTAATGTAGCAATGTCAAGACCTGTAAAACTTTACAACAAAGCACAGAGCATGTTGACACTTATATAAACTGCAATTGCTATTGCCTTGACTATTGCCATGCCCTCCTATCAGGTCTTCCAGCCTGTGCTGTGAGGCCACTACAGATGACCCAGAATGCACGTCTGGATCCAGCTGCACGTCTGGTTTTCAACCAGCCAAAAACAGCACGTCACACCTTTTGAACTCCATTGGCTACCCTTAGCCACTCACATCAATGAATTAATTACATAGATGTTGGTAATTGCAAGGCATTGCAGAATAAGACATCAAACCAATGATTGTGTGATTATGCATCTCATATTTTTGCATGCATTTTGGCAACTTCAGAGGAACACGGCTGCCCGTTATAACTGACAGTTACACTGGCCATTAACAACTTCTGGATGTCCAGCAAAGTGCTGGGTGAGTGTGTGTGCATTGTTTAGAGACAAGTGTGAATGGGGCAATCTGGAGAACGAAACAGCAAAGAAAACACAAAAGAAACTATTTTAAAGCTAAGGAGCATTGCAGAGTAGACGTTGAGGAAAAGCATGCACACATCTACACACACTGAGCACAGGAATGCCATAGATTAATTCCTCTCCTAACAAAAAACAATGAGAGCAACAAACATGAAAAGCAAATGTACCTCAACTTGTTTCCAGGGATATTCTGGGTACTGCTTTTCAAACATGGGAATGAACTCATCATAATGAACCTATCAAGGAAAAGTAAAGGGGAGAGGGGTATTAAAACAAACTTGAAATGTTTATTTTTTTCAGATCAGAACACCACAGTGTTTAATTGTAATTACACATGTTACAACTAACTATGAATCGGTAGCAAACGGCATATGCATCACTCAATAGCATCATGCTGATTTTTTTTCAATGCCTGCAACTTGAAAGTGCAGTCAGCACATAGGATTATATATTGATTTTTATGGCTTGTTTAAGTTTATTGGCAGACAGTACTTGGATAAAGAAGATGTAGCACATCTTGAGGAGACAATTTAACTGAATGTTATAAACATTGTCATGACTTTACAAACTGCTTGGCATCACTGACTACACTGTTAATATAGCTCAAAGGCCAGCTCAACGGTCACCTTACTTAAAGAAAGGCAATAGCTTTGTTTCAATTTGTTAATTTGTCGAGACTTGTTTGTCAAGAATTATGGCAATACAATATAGCTTAACAGGCCAGTTCAACGGCCATTACTGACAGGCAGCATCTTCCTGAAAGAAAGGTTTCAATTTGGGAATTTGTCAAGACTTGTTAATTATTTTTTTTTTTCCTTTCCATTCTATGTAGGAATGATTGTTTGCAGCAGGTCAAAAGTGTCGTATGGCAGAGGATTATGTCTCTGGACTCTGATAATGCTTTCACATATCCTTAGATCATAAGGCCTCTTACCTGCTTAAGCACAACTCCCTCAGCATAGTTCATTACTGTGAAGTGCTTCTGATAGTCATCAAAGGTGTCAAGGGAGAACGGTCTGAAGAGAGGAGAGAGACGGGTGGGGGAGGGAGAAGGAGAGGATGGAAATAGTTGGGAGGAGGTTTGAGGGGGTCGGGTGGGGGTTCAAGAAGAGAGGAGATGGGGAGGGAGGAGGATGTGAGTTTGAAGGGGGCCAAGGTGGGGGTTGGTTGGGGGCAGGGAAAAGAGAGAGAGACATGGAAGTGAAAGAAACAAAAACAAGAGTACAGCAATAATCAGTGTGCCGTATACTTCCCACCGAAGTGCTGACCATTTTTTTTAATTAACAGATTTTGACCTGAAACGCCTGCTAAAAAGAAAGTAAATGCAAAAGAATTGTCAACGCCTATTAAATGATTTATTTCTCAGGATCTGTAGCAGACATTTGAGAGCCTTCAGCTTTGTCACTTGCTTGGCCATGATCTTCAGGTGTACTTTTTGTAAGTCACTGGTTACAGGCCTTAAAATGGACAAAATGATTGAAAGTGGCATATGCTGCTCCAGGTCTTCCAGCTACAACAACAATAAGGTAATAATCCTTACTTGTTGGCAAAGCGTAGCCAGAAGACATTGTAGGCATACAGGCGGAGAGGGCTGATGGAACGCAGGAGCACCATGTAGCGAATATCAATCTTGACCAAGCCGATATCCTCTCTGTTAAACAACACGGGATCTTCCAAATACTTACAGACCACCTGGTAAAACAATGGTTAGGGGAGAAAGAAAGCTAAGCAAACAGTGGGTCAAACACTTGAGTTAGCTTCTAAAATGTGTTACAGCACTCATGACAATGATGGATGATTATGACTGAATACCGTGATGGCGTGAAGCTGAATTAATACCAAGTGTGTGTGTGATGAAATATCTGAAATGCATGTACACACAGAAGGGAAAAGATCTTTAAGCTGTACTGATGACCACATCTCCTTTTCTTTTGTAGGCAAACTTCAGCTTCAAGGCACTGTTACATGATACATGTTGAGAATTCTGTAAGAACAAGTCATATATATGTGTGTGTGTATACAAAAGCAGAATCGTGCATGCAGCAGTGTGTTATAACATAAAAGGAGAGTAATCATTTGCAAAATAGTTATATGCATGTTAGTACATTCCTCTTTGAAGTATGTTGAAACCATGTTCAAAGCATCATATAAGGACAGAAACTGAGGTCTTGTATAGGATTTGCTCTGTGCCAGTCACCCCATCTTCAGTAAGGAGTATTTAAGACAGATAGATGAGGTGTAAGAGCAGAATGGTTTGAGGGTTTACAGCTGTTATGACCATTCTCTCGGTGAACGCAATAAAAACTTGGTTGAACAAGACAAACTTCTCTGCTACTTTGGGTTTTTCCAAGAAACTTCTCCACATACACCCGGGAGTCACATGGGTCGCTAACCTCAGTGACCCGAAGTTACAACACCAAAGTCATCTCATACCCCTGAGACCCTTTATTGTCATTGGTGTTTGCAAAAATGGACTGTTTCTCCTGCAATGTTCATAATGGTAAAAAAAAGAAGAACAAAGAACATTTGCAGTAAATAAAAACAAACACCTCCAATAAAGAACAATCACACATTCATTCTCATTGCCCTCATTTATCAAATGGAAGTGGAAATCAGCGCAAATCTAAGCGCAGGAATCATCTTACGACAATGCCCCAAATCATACTTTTTTCAAGCCCAGAGATTTTGACATGCAGCATCAAAGGAAGGTGCAAAAGTGGGGAATATAAAACTAAGACAAAGAATATAGTAATTGCTTATATGATTGCTTGATTGCTTACATGATTGCTTATAGTGCAACATGATTTCACTACAAAATCACACAACAGTCATTTGCAGATATGGATTTTTGCTGGGGACTCAGACCCCTGGTGACCTCAAAGAGGGGGGCAAAGAAAAAACTAAACAAATGCCCCAGTATTCAGATGGTATAATTTTCAAGTGCTCTGGGCTGGTGGTCTATGTGGTCTGGGTGTGTCGGGCCCTTATACTGTTTTTCGCCTTGGTCAGCAAGCGAGAGGTAAAGACTTATTCAATAGTTCCGTGGGCCTAAGTGATAACCCACTGAAGTGCCTTTTTTTCTGCTGTTGTGCAGCTATTATACCACACGCACATACAGTAGATGAGTATGCTCTAAATACAGCCGTGGCAGAAGGCCACAAACAGCTTCAGGAATCTCAGGAAGAAGAATCGCATCTCTCAGAAGCTGCTTGTGGCCTTCAACCAATGCTGGTTATCTTCCATTGTCTTGTTTATAAGAAAACCCTTGTACTTTGAGTGCACAGAGACCCATCACCAAGGCCTATTTACCACAGCACAGACATACACTTCACAGACATTGAGGCCATTTATAGTTAAGTTGCTGTGAATCTCTGTCTACTGGGGGTTTAAGGTTCCCACGCATTTTTTAGTGCCTGGTAGTAGTCACAAATGGACAAACTGCAGGCCACAGGACACACACATTCACCAACCAGTGTAAGGCCTTAAGTGACGACGAGAAACACTGCCTACCTTGGGGGTGCTCTCTCTCTGTCTGATGATGTAGTTGAGGTTGTTCGTTATGTGTGTGTCTAGTCCACGGGCCAGATTCCAGGGCTTGCAAATCCAATGGTTGTCTTCTCCCCTAAATTTGTGTGCATGCAAGTTAGTAAGTAATTGTTATTTTCTATTTCTCACATCTTGACACAACTCAGAAATTCAATATAAAACAATAGCTAGGTCTCCATACTGTTATAAATTATAGGTGTTCCATAGTTATCAGTTGTAGGGTTTGTGTTGGTGGCCCAGGTAATGTGAAAATATTACAGCCGAGTCTGATCAGCTATAGCTACGTCCAGATTAATCTGCTTTTGTGTGTGCGCGCACAAAGGACTCTTTATATGCCCACTATCTATATTTACTGTGTTTCAACTTTTTCTCAGGCTTGTGAGCAGTTCATTCATGGAGCTGTACAAGTAGAGTAGAAACTGGGATGATTTGTGACTAACGTTTGTCATGTGCCCTGAGAGGGAACGGTCAACTCTGTTTTGAGAACCTGGTGCCTCTCTCAAAATTTAAGGTGGGTCAGGTCAACCTTGAAGGAATAGCACAGACAGAGGAAGGAAAGGATACAGCCTTGTGGTCACTGTTGATGAGTTTGGTAATGGAGTTCAGAAATGATTAACACAACAAGTGGAGGTGTTAGTGTGGAGATTATTGTGAGTAAGAAGATTAGTTTCATTACATACAGTATTAAACCTTAGAAGTGTAATGCTTATGCTAAACATGAAAGAAGATTGTTGCAGGGCTAGTTCAGTGGTGACATAGGAGACTTAGACAGACAACAGCAAGGAAGCAGAGAAGGGAGGGGGCAGCTCAAACAAAGGGAGTGTGTGTGTGTGTGTGTGTGTGTGCAGATTGCCAGATACACCAAGTACATTAAGTGGTCAATATGACATGCAAGGAAGGTCTGGAGGATACAGTTACGGTTCTTTGAGCTAATCCAGAACTTTGCACCACAGCAGCAAAGCAATGAAGAAAAGTAGTGATGAAAACTAAATTAAAATATATCACTATGTGATTCTAAAAGGTGCGCAAAGGGACAAAAAGAAAAATAATATATTCATGCATCCAGTGTTGTTTTAGTAGAAGGGGGTTTATACATAACGTACTCATAAATTATTTATTTTGTTTTGTATTTTGTATTATACATATATTATTTTATTTACATTTATTATACATATTCTATTATCTATGTTATTTGTTTTTTATTTAGTACTCACATATATTCTTCATATAAATCTAAATAAAATAAAATCTACTATTAGAGTGTGATATGGGAGAAACACTGTAATTCTCCCCGCACGCACTCTAGTGTCCCCTGCAAATTCCCAAATTCCTCTGTCTGGAGGTTAAACTCCCCCCTCTTCTCTTCTCTCCCACTCTGCCATACTGACTCCTCGTAGTTCTCTGGCTCTGCCCGGTTATTGACACACAACAAATAGTTAAAAGTGTGTGTTATCTGATTCACATGGTAGATTAGGATGTGAAGATCAGCGTAAATGACAGTAGTGATTGTTCTCTTAGCCTGCTAAATGTAACACTGCAAATGTCTCCTCACCAAATGTAACTCTACCCCCGTCATGAGGTCTGATTCTGATACTTGTGAAATGTCACCCTATTGAGGTATATACACCCAATCATTTCCCTAATTAAACTTTGAAGAATTTTGGAACATACAACTGCGTGTTGGTGTGTCTCTGCTTCCCAGGCCTGACTCTGATCTTTCCTTCTCTATGACAATTATGCTTGAGCTTTCACCCCGGATTCCAAGGCTGATTTAGTGAGGTTTCTTTGGGGTTTTAACACATACAAGGGAGAGTTCTGGGATACCAGTGCATATCCTTCCCGAATCCCAGGACGGATTCAAATTTTAGCCATGGGGAATCCCAGAGTGGATTAATTCTACAGAGTGTGGTTGTAAACTGTAAACCTTCTGCATTCATATATAATCTTGAAACTAGAGTGTGTGGGATGTAAGCCTTTAGAATAAACTCAGCAGTTTGCTTGAAGGGATGGAGTCTGAGCTCATAAATTCTGTTCAAAAACAAAAAATGTATAATCTACTTCCTAGGTTTGCTAGCTGACCGCCAGCACGACTCCCATGAAAGCAGCAAAATCAAAAACCTCTCAAATGTGGCATTATATTCTAATCACAAATTGTTGGAAATAAATAAGAGTTATCATTATGTGCAACCATATAACCAATGTAATCAAATGCAATGTTTTGGGTGAAAGGATACTCAAGAACAACTGAATGTGTAATGAGGAATTGTCACTAAGACTGATAAGGAACTGTCATCCAGACAGTTCCTGTATGACTAGTTGAGTTAGTATCATCCTGTCTCCAATAAAAGTGTGGTCTGAGGCTCTGAAGTTAGGAGACTGTGGGAAGGGACTGCCCTGACTACACTCTCCCCTTTGGCAGCCAAAGTACTGCGGAAAGGGAAGCTTGACTGTCGTGTGGTCCTTGTAGTAGTATTAAGGGTTTTTTCCCTGACATAACTAAAGCTTATTTCTCATCCATGTGCAACACAACCCCTGTGCAGCCTCATCGTTATAGATAAGGAACATGCAGATATAAGATAAGGAACATGCAGCATGAATGCAACGCAGTATGACTGCACTTCACCACACCATCACCACCAACTGCAAAACAATCCATTTTGCAGCTTGCATACACCAACAAAAAAAGCTTAAAAATAAAAATCTAGTTGCAGAAAATATCAACCTAGCATTATGAAATTGATTTGAAATGTAAATGATGAGAATTGCAAATCAATATTTTCAATGACAACAAATTAAGATCTATGTGTATACAAGTCATGTCCGTGTGCAAAAGTTATACATCGGACTAAAAGCCAGCATAAGGAATATACAACAAACTAAAAGCCCAGCATAAGGAAGAGACATCAGACTAAAAGCCCAGCAAGGAAGAATAATAGTTTTTTTTTTTAAATAATAGAATAAGTGGAAAAATCCACCAATATGAATCAGACCGGGGCCTCCTGATTGATTAACATGACGCAGGTAAATCGGGGGGTCTCTGGGTGATTTGAATAGTATAAAGCCAGATGCTTAGAAAAGGCCAGTTAGAGCTTGATCAACTCTCAGGTAAACTGTATCCTATCTGCAGCGGATCTCCTTCACTCTACTACGCATTTATACTGTGAGGCAATTGTCTCTTGTATACTTTGCTGGTATTGTGAATAAAGTCTTTGTCAACAACTCTACTCCAACTTGTGGGCAGCAAGTTCTTGTTTTTTGACCAAGTGTACCGGGTGGGTTAGGACCCCCCCCACACACACACATTATTGCAGATTCATCAGTCTGGACGTAGCTTATAGATACAAACGACAAATCTGGTTAACGCCCCGTTACGGCCACAAAAAAGCTCCTTGTGGGTACCGTGAGAAAAACAGGGATTCATTTTGGCTGCGAGTCAATTACATGCCCTGCTAATAGTTATACCTAACACAATTTAGATAGAGCTTTACTCATTTCTGAGGGCAATGCTTTTATCTATTCATGTTGTTCAAACTGTCCTTTGTTCAAACTGTCCTGTGCATTGTCAACTTGGTACACCTGCAAATGAGATATTGAGGACAATTTTGGTTGACAACTTGCCATCTTCACCAGTGTAAATGTAGCTAACTTGAGCTTGCTAAACTGAGCTAATTAGGCTGGCCATTGGAAGAAGTACAAATGATGAGTTCACTCGTAACACTTGGAAATTTTGCATTAGTCTACACCTAAGCAAGCAAACGGTTCATCATCAGACAAATCATCTCACGTTTTATTCAGTTTTAGTGATCTAATATTGTTAAGTAATTTTGTCTACCTGCAGCAGTGCTTCTCCACTCACTTGCATGATAAATTAACGACTAGCAATCCTTGCCCACTCCAACCCCACCCTCGCATTTTGGGGGCATTAACCAGACTTGCCATCTGTATCTATGCCAGTCTTCAATACAGCTAATCCCCCCCCACCCCCCACCCCACTGCATTAAGCAGTCCAGTCTTTAAGCAATTGAGGATGATAGTGCATCAGACAACTTGCACTATCAGTTATTTTGTGAACAGCTTTCATTGACTATCAATAGAATAAAAGAAGGCATGACAGTGAACTACTACCAAACATACATGCATGAGCCGCAGTAGGTAGGACGTTCTGAATGTGTGTGTGTGTGTGTGTGTGTGTGTGTCACAGCCCACCTCTCCCTTCTCTGCTGGTACTGCCTGACGAATTGAGGCAACTCTGTCTGGAGGTTAAAGGTCATTGGAAGCCATGGGGCACCTTGACCCCCTTGTGTTCGACGGGACACAGATGCCAGGCAGTCCTTTGTAGTGACCACCACTTCACAGGGAAACTGGTTTAAAAGGACATGAGGCCTCTCTTCACTCAGCTTGCTACAATTACAAAGATAAACAGATTTTCAGCACAGTTATGCATATGTCATGGAAAACCACCTTGATGCTTGCAAACCCCACAAATCAATATCCTAACCAACCCAACACACTTGGTCCAAACCAAGAACTCACTGTTGGAGTAAAGTTGTTGACAAAGACTTTATTCACAATACCAGCAAAGTATACAAGAGACAATTGCCCCAAAGTATAAGTGCTGAGCAGTGTGAAGGAGATCCGCTGCAGAGAGGATACCGTTTACCTTGAGAGTTGATCAGGCTCTGACTGTCCCTTCCAAACATCTACCCCATATGCTACTAGAATCACCCAGAGCCCCCCCCTCCCCCGAACCACCTGCATCATATTAATTAATGTAGGAGGCCCTGGTCCTGTTCATATTGGTGGAATTCCTCACCCATCCGGTTATTAAAAAGAAACTATTATTCTTCCTTGCTGGGCATTTAGTCTGACGTGTGTTTCCTTACATTGGGCTCCTATTTTGATATATGCTTCTTATATTGGCTGCCCTGTACTTTCTTACATTGGGCCTTCTTACATGGACTATTGTCTCTGTGATTTACATTCCCTTTGTCTAATTGGGGCCCATTTCCACCATGGTTCTCATGTGTAGAGCATCTATTCCTTTCATGTTTTCTCATTTTGAACACATCCACTGAACAGCAGATCTCCGTCACTGCCACATATCATGATGTCCACCCAATGTATAATCATTCTTCAACATGTCATGATACCCACACAAACTGAGGTCTCTCATGCACAATACATGTTTGGAATCTACCCAGTCCCAGGCATCCCAGGCTCCAAAGCACATTCCTGCACTAAATCTTGTCTGTTTTCCTACTCCCTTTCCGCCTTTATCTGCCTGGAGTATTTCGGCCTTCTGGGCTACCATTAAGATGTTGCAAACCACCCTTCTTTCATAAGTCAGTATAAGCATTACACTCTCAGGTTAATATTGTGTACTAGTACTATATTCTTTATGATAATATGTGATAATAATTTCCACACATGCTTTAATACTTTAACACTACCAGAGCTAACACAAAGGTTAGCAAATACGAGTCAGCCAGCAACAAAAGGATACTGCAGGCAAATTTGGCTGCTAACGTACATATTCTGAGCGCCAATGAGTTTTGTGAAAACAAGTCTTTAAAACCGTTATGTTTATCAAATTATCATCAATTGTTTATCAAATTGTTTAACACCCTGTGAATTTAAAAGAAGGTGTTCAGTGTAACTGCACATCCCCATTTAGATGAAAGGAGTGCTTGTATTTTCCTTCCCCTGAAAAGGGGTGTTAATCACATTGTAATGTCGAAGTTCCCGGATGGTTGCTCTTATCCTGTAATAGTTTCCGGTTTGTAGGAAGAATTGAAGACTGGTGGCAGACACCGGAACCTCAGGAAACAGGTTAAATCGTTACAATGGCGCACGTCAAGGGAGGCATAAGGGTTTCAGCCCGAAAGCATCCACCATTAAATCTAACTTAAACAATGAAATTGTTCCACTTAAATACACATAACCGAGGGGAGTTGCATACAGTTAGCATACAGTTAAAGGAAGTACAATAGAAGGTGATTGGTTCTTTACCTGGTGCCACTCTGTTCTAATGGCCCAAGGACACACCTATGGCAATTAGCATTGCCAAGTGGCTATCTAGTTGTATGTATACACCAAGATTAAGAAATGTTACATATGGATTGTTCTGACAAGTCATACACTTCGATTATCACACTCCTTGTACTGAGACAATAAAAAAATGATACCAAACATAAATACATTCACATTTCATAACATACAGAAATACATTCCAAATCTATCTGAGGTAAGGTCTTTGCAATATAAATACGAACAAAAGTTTCTACCCAGCCACAGGGGTACCAGCAGTTAATTTAAATTGATCACTGGGGGATCAATGCTCCTGGCTGTCTGAGGCAGAATATACTTCTAAAATTATTGCCATCATCTGGTATTAGAGTGCTTTGTACGAAAGACTTTCCAATAAAAGAATCAGTGTATGCAAAGAGTAGCATTTCTCTTCTTCTCTTTTATTACATCATTAGGTTAAATTTAGCCCAGTACTTGACGTGGAAAATCTTCTACAATCTTCTACAACCATGTGTGGTCAAAATTTCCAGGCAGGCAACTTGGTGGATCACTGCAGTCTTTAATCATGATGCCGGAGACAAGTTACCCACACAAAACCTACACAAGCCATGCCGAGTAGCTAGCCCCTCTTCTTGGAGACTAGGATTCCCTTTTACACCCCCCAGGATACACATCACATTGTAAAACAAACTGCAGACCCCCGTGTCCATTCCTTTGACCTCTAGCCCTTCTGTTGTTTTGGCTTACCATTATTTATTTTTTCTAATTTCCTGGTGGAGCCAAATCATCACGTTTCTGGTTTTCACCAGCACTCACCCATTAACCACATTTTGCTTGGTTGTTTTTCTTGTCCCTCAGGGTTGGGGTTTTACACATGGCATACATTCTGTATCACATTACTATTCTCTTTTGCTGATATTAATGTTTAGTATATTACAGTGTTTCCTACAGTGTGCTCTCACTCTAGAAAACATGCACAGTTGAGACCGAAGTGGTTGCTGACAGAGACTTCTCTTTATTCACAAAACCAACAGGGCATGTGCATAGACAATTGTCAAGCAGTAGACCCATTGGCATTGGCAATGTGAAGAAGATTCACTGCAGTGAAGCAGGCAGGAGAGCTGCGTAGGTCTGGATTTCCTCCAGCGTTCCTTCGTCTTTTATAGCAAACTGAGCCTTGGAAATCTTCCCATTATCCTTACGTCACGGTGGACCTCTTGGTCAATCACAATCTGCTGTCCTCCGAAGGAAAGTTTTATATTGGTGGATAAATCCTCCTGATTTCCCATAAAAATGCCATTTTACCTATAGAGGTCTGCATAGAGGCCTTGCATGTCAAAGGGGGGCCCTGACTGCAAGACACTCAGACATACCAGTGATTCGCTTCTCTCATTTCCACGGCACAGTAACTGATTTTCAACCTTTCTTTACAACAGTAACAGGTGCTCAGCATTGTCTATCTGTATGAGTGAGTTTTCCTTAGTCTGATCATAGACAACCGTTAAAAAGTTTGTCCTCAAAGTCTGTGCAGGCGCTGACAAGATTCATTCAGTTACACAGTCACTGTCCATTGCACTGCATTGGAGACTTCTGTAATCCCGAATATGACTGGATATGAAGTACCGGCTTTGTGCGCATTTAGACACTATGTCCCGAATATTATTAACACCGAGTCAAGAGGTACTAAAGTGCATGTACAGTGGCTTGAAAAAGTATTCATACCCCTTGAATTTTTCCACATTTTGTCACGTTCTGACCACAAACATAAATATATTTTATTGGCATTTTAGATGAAAGATCAACACAAAGCGACACACAATTGTGAAGTAGAATGAAAATTATACATGGCTTTCAAATTTTTAAAAAATAAAAAACTGAAAAAATGTGGCGTGCAAAAGTAATCAGTCCCCGTGTGTCAATACTTGGTGGAACCACTTCTCGCTGCAATCACAGCTGCAAGTCTTTTGGGGTACGTCTCTACCAGCTTTGCACATCTAGAGACTGGAATTTTTGCCCATTCTTCTTTGCAGAACAGCTCAAGCTCAGCAAGATTAGATGGAGAGCGTTTGTAAACAGCAGTTTTCAGATCTTGCCACAGATTCTCGATTGGATTTAGGTCTGGACTTTGACTGGGCCATTCTAACACAGGAATATGTTTTGTTTCAAACCATTCCATTGTAGCTCTGGCTTTATGTTTAGGGTCGTTGTACCTCTGAGGCCGTCACAGACCAGCTGTATTTATACTAAGGTTAGATTACACACAGGTGGACTCCATTTAATCATTAGGTCAACAGCTGATCATTCAGCAATCATCAGGCAACCTCTGAAGGCAACTGGTTGCACTCAGAGAAAAGGGGGCTGAATACCTTTGCACGCCACATTTTTCAGTTTTTTATTTTTTAAAAATTTGAAAGTCATGTATAATTTTCCTTCTACTTCACAATTGTGAACCACTTTGTGTTGGTCTTTCACATAAAATGCCAATAAAATATATTTATGTTTGTGGTCAGAACATGACAAAATGTGGAAAAATTCAAGGGCTATGAATACTTTTTTAAGCCACTGTAAATCCAGTCATTCTTTTACACCAGTCAAGGTTAATTTTACTCACTAATATCACCCATACGGTACCTGACAAAAGAGTCTAATGTCTATACTAAGTGTTGTTCATTACATACATGGTAGGGTGTTATGCTTATACTAACATATGAAAGGAGGGTGGTTTGTAACATGTCAGTGGTAACCCAGAAGACCGAGGCAGTTCAGGCAGAGGGAGTAGAGACTTGGGTAGTTCAAGCAGAGGACATGAGGCCCTAATACAGTTCAAGAGCTGAGATTTAATGCAGGGAGATGCTTCGGAGCCTGGGATACCTCAATCTGGGTGGATACCATGACGTGTTGTTTGAAGAATGCTATACATTGGGTGGATACCATGATATGTGGGGAAGGTCCAGTGAATGGGGTCCGCTGTACGAATGGGTGCTGTTCACATGAGAACCATGGTATGAGTGGGTACTGTTTACATGAGAAAAAGATAACTCAAAATAATAGCCCAGCATAAGAAGTATATATCAAAATAATAGCCCAGCATAAGGAGTACAAGTCAGACTAAAAATCCCAGCAAGGAGGAATAATATATATATATTTTTTAATAACAGGATGGGTGGGGAAATCCACCAATATAAACAAGGCCGGGCCCTCTTGATTAATTGGTAAATCAGGGGGGTCTCTGGGTGATTTGAATAGTGTAAAAGCAGATGCTTAGAAAAGGCCAGTCAGAGCTTGATCAACTCTCAGGTAAACTGTATCCTATCTGCAGCGGATCTCCTTCACTCTCCTACGCACTTATACTGTGAGGCAATTGTCTCTCGTACACTTTGCTGGTATTGTGAATAAAGTCTTGTCAACAACTCTACTCCAACTTGTTCCGCGCTGGTGGAATTAACTCCGTACTGCTACCAGATCAACTGATACCTTCTCCACCTTCAAGAAACTCGTGAAGACCCAGCTCTTCCAAGAATATCTCCTGGCGTAAACTTTGAGAATGCACTTAACAATTTAATTTCTCTGCACTATTGCACTTTCAACTTAAATGGTGCAGTTTCTATGTTAGCAATAAGCACCCCTTGTTCGTTCTTTCATTGTGTTGTAGCTTGAATGTTATCCTCTTTTGTAAGTCGCTTTGGATAAAAGTGTCTGCCTAAATGTAAATGCCTAAATGTAAATGTAAATGTATGTAACTTGTGGACAGCAAGTTCTTGTTTTTGACCAAGTGTGCCGGGTGGGTTAGGACATTGATTCTGGGGTCTTGCTACGTCGAGTTGATTTTCCACGACAAGTGTAATGCCTATACTAACACATGAAAGAAGACTGTTGCAAGACTATTCCAATGGTGACCTAGGAGGCCTAGGGAGACAATGGCAGGGAAGCAGAGAAGGGAGGGGGAAGCCCAGATAGAGGAAGCATGAGTAAGACCAGATGTCCTGCCATGCGGCCAAGTAATGGGAGCCTAATGTATGGGAATGTCCCAAAGTCTGGAGTTGCATTGTCCTGCCATGCAGCCAAGTAATGGGAACCTAATGTATGGGAATGTCAGTGCCGTGGCAGAATGACAGTGGCGTGATTGAATGTTTTAAAATATTGGGTAATCCTGTATTGCATGACTTGATTGACAGTGTAGATATTTTAAACATTTACAATTACGGAAAAGGCTGAACGTGGGTTTAGGTGCAAAGTGGCTTGATTAATATGAGCAGGTATTGATTTAAATGCCTCGTTAATGCCTTGTTTGTCACGTAAAGCTTAACTCAAAGGATACTAGTCAAGTGAGAGGCATGCAATTAATCCTGTCTGAGGGGCAGATGATATAAACAATCATCAAATTTAAAGAGGGGAATTTACTCTGTCATTTCAGTCCTGTTGCGAGAGTGTGCCAGAGGGGGGTAGAGTGTGAAATCTGACCTTGACAGACTGCAGCTGGCAAGAGTTTTGAAAAAAAAAAAAAAAAACACACTCGCGTAGAGGAAGGGAGAGAGAGTTTGTATTTTCCTATTTTCCTTGAAGTGTTTCTTTTGTTTGTTTCTTTTTTTTCTTTTATGAGTTGAAAAAACATAAACTGTACAATGGCTGAAGCAGTGGGAATCTATTCAGATGCCGAATATGCGACCACTGAACAACAGTCCCGAAGCAAATTGAGAAATAAGATGATATGAGAATTGTCGCAATGTGTGATGAAGGAATTTAAGATGAATAAGATTGAAAAGAGATTAACTGAGGAAGAGAATATCAGCTTTGATGGTTCAATGTGGGCATATGACAACCTCTCCAAAGTGTTTAAGAAGTGGCAAAGTGTTCTGTAAGAACAAGTAATATATATGTGGGTGTGTATACAAAAATAGAATAGTGCATGCAGCAGTGTGCTATACCATAAAAGGGGAGTGTAAGCATCTACAAAAGAGTTATGTGCATGTTAGTACATTCCTCTCTGAAAAGTATGTTGAAACCATGTTCAGAGCATCATCATAAAAAGACAGAAACTGAGGCCTTGCGTAGGATTGGCTCTGTGCCAGTCACAGGAGTATTTAAGATAGATAGATGAGGTGTAAGACTAGAATTGTTTGAGGGTTACAACTGTTCTCTCGGTGAATGCAATAAAGACTTGGTTGAACAAGATAAACTTCTCTGCTACTTTGGGTTTTTCCTAAATCTTTTCCAGTGTCAAGTGCAGTAAGATTCCATTGGCCATGATTTTGATGAGCCAGCTCAGCTAAGGCACCAAGAGACAATTTGAGAGGAATTTACCGGAAGAGATTAGAGGATGAAAAGGCTGTTTGAAGAATGATGCAAGTAAGTTGAGGATTGAAATAGATCTCCAGGCAACAGTGGCTAAACAGCAAGGCCAATGCATGTTGATTCAAACTGCTGAAATTGAAAGACTGAGAAAGCAATGCACAGCTTTTCCCAGTGGGCGTGACTGGAGCGAGGAGGAGGTTTCTCTGGACCAAGCTTATCAGTCTCCAGAGCCATCAGCGCAATCCTGTGCACTGGTGGAGAACAGCCCAGTTTCCAACACTGCCTTTACATTTGATGGAAATCAATACAAATGGAGCCGTCTTCCCCAAGGTCTACACAACAGCACCACCATGTACAACCAAGCTCTAGGATGACATCTGTCCCTGCCTGAAATGCCAAAGATCACTTCAGAAGTCATTACTTATATGGGTGATCTTTTGATCGTGTCAGAAACAGAGGAGGAGCATGACAGAGACATGCGGGCGTTGATTGATTATCCCCATATGAAAAGACACAAGGTGAGCTATAAAAAGGTGCAGATGTCCTCATTCTACTGCATTCCTACGCTCATTCTTGGGCCTGTGCAACTACAACAGAGCATGGGTTGTATCATACAGTGACAAGGCCCAGCCCCTGGTGGACTTACTGAAAGGAAGTGTGGAATCCAAAGCCACAATCCGCCTGACTGACACACAAAAGCAAACTTTTGAAGAACTGAAACAAGCCTTGTGTGAAGCACCTGCCTTGGGTACCCCCAACATCAACAGACCCTTCGTCCTCCATGTCCATGAGAGAGACGGTTTCATGACTGCGTTGCTAACTCAAGCGCATGGTGGACTCCAGAGACCTGTGGGTTATTACTCTGCGAAGCTCGGCACCGCAGCAATGGGGTTCAGCCCCTGTTTACGAGCTGTCCAAGTTGTCTTCCTGGCAATCCAAGCAGTGGCTAGCCTGTTGTTGGATCAACAGTTGACAGTATGATGCCCACATGGTGTGAACACTCTGCTATACATGAGAAAAGCTGCTAAATTGGCAAGCAGTGTTGGAGTCACCCAACATCTCCATTCAAAAAGCTACTGTGTCCAACCCCTCAACCTTTATAACACCCAGTTCTGTGGAAATGGAGGAAGATAATTGTTGTGAAGCTTTAGTCAAGTTGATGGATGAAGAGCAGCTCACAAGGGAGGACCCTTTGCAGAGTCCAGACTTGATCTTATATACTGACGGATCTTCGATGGTGATTGATGGAGTGAGATGTGCTGGATGGGCAGTGACCAATGACTTTGAGGTGCTGAAATCAGACTCAATGGTGCCTGGAACGTCCATTTTATCAACCTGGGTTGGATTCCAAACTAAAGTAGTTTTGGGACCCTTCCCCATCTCTCTCCCCCGCTCATTTCCTGTCTACTCCGTTCAATGGTGAAAAAGCTCCCAAAAATAAGAGTTTAAGGTGGTTAGGATCAATGCTCTCAAAAAGCTCACTGGGCTTCCACAGAGCCTTGCTTCATTATTCTTCTCTGGGATGAAGCCTATTTATTTTTAATTAGACTAGCATAAGCTGTGATTACAGCCTTGAGAATCTTGTTACAGGACAGAAAAAAAGCAGCATGTAATGCATCTGCTAGGAGTTCCAGGGTTCCCAACAAAGGGTCTAACACCTCTGCCTTGACAAAGAAATGTTTTAATTGTTCATTAATATTCATGTTATCAAGTGTAATGCAGAAAGAGTGAGACAAAAAAAAACAAAAAGGTTCAGACCAGTGTTTGCATAATGTGAGAAACAGCAGGTCATTGTGACTAACAATGTGAAAGTTCAACCTTGCTATATAACTTTGGTTGCATACTGGCTGACTTTGTAGACTCTTAAGAAATCCCATGGATGATATCTGAGTGTTACTGTTACTCTTGTGCATTTTTTGTTGCCTATCTACACTGAGCCAGGTAGGTATAGCAGTTCTACAGATCTGGGAAATTTGTGATCTCTGGGTCTGCAATGTTTGCACCGTGAAAACAAATTTTAGATCCCTTTAGATCCGATGACAGCTTGGTTGTCATGACTGAAGAAAGTTTCTGATCCAGATACCAGAACTAAACAATAACAACCCGTCAAAAACAACTGTATTTGTCAACGACAAAGTTCGATTCGTTAATACTGATTTATTTCTGAGAAGCATCTATTTATTTGGATTTAAAACAGCAGTGTGGGCGAAGGATTTTGTCAAAGTTCCACCACATTAGTTATCCAGGACATTTTTTTACTAGGAGGTCAGTTGTTGACTCTTCTTGTGTTGTAAACTCAAGTCCAAAAGATATATATACACCCTATACACCAGCAACAGCAGAGTACTCTTAACTTTGTTCAAAAAGATCATTGGTGTGTGTGGCATGACTTAAGCACAAATGATTTATGTCCAAGGTGTGTGGGTATGTTGGGTAAAGCGATCTCAGTCTAAAAGAAGACAGACTTGTTTCTTGGCACGGTGTGTGTAACCTGACAGGTGCCATGAATAAAGACCTCAGTTTGACACCAGCCTGCGTTTGTTGACCACAGTTTGAGGTCACTCAATACTGTCGGTGGGAAAAACAACAATAAAATGCCATCCTTTCATTAGACCTAAGGGGCTTTATATAAGTGTACATATAAATGCAATAAAAATGTTCTCAGTATTAATTCATATCAGTCTTGGAAAAGTTAGTTAACCTTATAATGCAAAATAATTAATATTTTATTTCTGTGTTTTACAATGCTTTTAATCCCCCAGTTTCCTAATGCTACATATTGGAGCCTTAGTTTTTTTCTCTTTTCTGATTGTGCAATTTAATGGTGACCTTGAGAGAGCACAATCAAAAAAGACTTCCTTTACAATTAAAAAATACCTCCTTTATGATGTACATATACCTACGTTGCCTGCATGGAGGTTTTGACCACATAACCACTCCATTAATTCAGTAATGAAAAGATGTATCCCAATACTTTCGTTCATGCAACATAGAGCAAAATTCTAATCAGATATTCATAATTCAGACACTTTGATGTTTGAGTCGGTAGTCTAGTGCACAATCGCCTCTTTCACTTTGCTTCCCTCTGAGTAAATAGTTTGGCTACTCTCAACAGGCATACATTTACTGGTGGGTGGATACTTCCCGAAAACTATTGGTACTGGCTTCAATCTCTGTCCGCTCATTGGATGCTAAAACAAAATACACACCGGTAGTCTCTGATATGGTTGTACATCCACAGCACATCAGCCTCCTCCTCAGTCTCAACCATCTGAAATCGAGGGTGTGTGAGATTATCTCTCACTTGCTTCATCTCTGTGTAGACCCTGTGACACACACACACACACATACATTCTCATGTACTAGGAGCCCATATTTTCTTGTACAATGAATTCAATACAGACATAAAAGATTAATCTATTGCACCAGCATGATCAAATGATCTCAGAAATCCAAGATAAATTAAAATAAGAGGAAACTTGCTTCAAAACTTTCCCTTCTGGTATCCTGGAGGGCTCAATAGACAGGGGAAGAGTCTCTTTATTCCCTGCTAAAATGGTCTGGAATTTGGACAGAAGACACATTTAGGCACTAAATGGAAGATCTCTAATACTAGATCTCTAACACTAATTGAAATTGTGCCAGTCTTTCAACATCAAGTGACACACACCTCAAAATAAAGATTTGCGGGTTCAGGGGTGTAACTGTTGACACCCTCCAGGTCTGATGGTAACCATGGTAACAACCGGCATTCACGGACCAAGTTATCAGTCTCTCCATAGGCATAGTCACGCGTCACCTCATCTGCCAAACACACAGATAAGAGGAAACATAAAGGAAGAGAGATTAACAGAGTAGATCAGCAGATTAAGAAAAATACACAGCTCCTCAAAATTTGGGATCCCTAGGAAATTTCCTTGTTTTACATGGAAACATGAAATTAGTGTGTATAGTGACAGCAATAATTTTAGGAGCATAGTCTGCCTTAGACAGCCTGGGGCCACCATGCATTTACATAGAAATCGAATGATCCTCCCCCAGTGACTGAATGCAAATTAACTGCTGGCACCATTGTGAGCCATTGTTCCTATTCTCCATTGCAAAGACCTTACCTTAGATAGATTTGGAATGTATTTCTGTATATTATGTGAATGTATTCATGTTTAGTATCATTTGAATGGTCTCAGTACAAGGAGTGTAATAATCGAAGTGTATGACTTATCAAAACAAGCTATACGTGATATTTCTGAATCCGGGTGTATATGAACAGTTGGATAGCCACTTGACAATGCTAATTGCCATTGGTGTGACAGACTTGATCAACTCTCAGGATAAACAGCAGCCTTTCAGGCCACCTTGCAGTGGGCTTTCTTCACATACTACGCACTTATACAGTGAGGCAATTGCCTCTTGTGTACTTTGCTTAGTGGGTAAGAAATTGTTTGTGAGTGAAAGAGATAAAAAGGGGAAAAGGCACAGGAGAAGAGAAGAGGCACTCTCTTTGACAAAGAATAGAAAAACTGATCAGAGAGACTTTCCATCTCCACATCGTGTGTTGAACAAATATAAGTCTTTCCAGCCGATGGGATATATTTCTCAATGTTTGACAATAAATATCTAGATCTTTTTTGTGTAAAGAAAACGTAAGGGGAGCGACTGACTGTTTTCTCTCTTGGCTTAAAGTCAGAAAGGTTCATCTCTCCTAAGAGACGAATCTTGGGACAGTCATTTTACACACGATTAGTGCCTTCCACATATAGACTTTTTACCCAAGTAAACAACCAAAAGTGGCCTAAATCAATATTTCAATGAGAGAAGGAAAGCCGCTAAAGGGGAAATAAATACTTTCTTTAACAGATTGACAAGCCAGTACAAATTTTGAAAACATAATTGTGTGTTCTTTGTCAAGAGGGAATCTTGTATACATGATCTCCATCTGAATTTGTCTGATAGAATTTCCACAAAAGTTCCCGTTGACTGGAAAGCCGAACGCGATTCCAACACAGGCCATCATCAAATACATTGTCTTCTTGAAAAAGGTGATTTGAAAAAAAAGTCCTTTTGTCAAAAATAGTTTCACTCTTCATTACCTGTATGCAACGACTGTTGGAATAAGACGCGTGTCCCTGTGTTGAATCCATTGTCCACTTGTTGTTTCGTTCAATTCTTTTCTTACCCTTGAAAAGTGTCTTAGCATGACTCGTGACGAGAGAGAAAGAGCGAAGGGGCTAAAGGGGAGAGGAGAGTGTGTGTCCTTGTGTATGTCCGTGTGTGTCTGTGACTGAGAGTGAGAAAGTTTAAAGCAGACCATATTCTTCATTAAACAAAATTATATGATTAAGCCTACACTTTAGTAGTGGATCGTGTCACTAAGATTGTCGCAAGACTAGATTGTTGCAAGACAGGCAGCAGCAGAGAAGCAGAGAGGAGAGGGGGCAGCCCGGATAACAGTGGGGCAATTGCCTCTTGTATACTTTGCTGGTATTGTGAATAAAAGTCAAAATATTGTCAAAATATTTACTCCAGCTTGTGGATATTGAGTTCTTGGGTTTAGTGTGGAAATTATTATCATAAAGAATATAGTATTTTAGTATATACAATATTAACTTGAGAGTGTAATGCTTACTAACATATGAAAGAAGGGTGGTTTGTAACATGTTAATGGTAACCCAGAAGTCCAAAGCTGTTCAGGCAGAGAAAGGGAGAGTAGAGACTTAGGTAGTTCAAGCAGAGGACATGAGGGCTTGAACAGTTCAAGAGACAAGATTTAATGCAGGGAGATGATTCGGATCCGCAGGACCCTCGGTTTGGGAGGATGCCACGATGTGTGACAGTGAATGGGGCCGCTGTATGAATGGATGCTGTTCACATCAGAACCATGGTAAAGATAAGAGTCCAGGTGGCAGTGAATGGGGTCCGCTGTATTAATGGATGCTGTTCACATCAGAACCATGGTACAGATGGGTCCTGAGTAAATGAGGGGAATATAAATCATAAAGATAAGAGTCCAGCATAAGGGAGTGTACGTCAGACTAAACGCCCAGCAAGGAAGAATAATAGTTTCTTTGTAATAACCGGATGGGTGAGGAAATAAGAACAGGTCCGAGGCCTGCTACATTAAATTATATGATGCAGGTAAATCAGGGGGGGGGGCTCTGGGTGATTCTAGTAACATAAAAGGTAGATGTTTGGAAGGGACAGGTAGAGCCTGATCAACTGTCAAGGTAAACGGTATCCTCTCTGCAGTGGATCTCCTTCACACTGCTCAGCACTTATACTTTGGGGCAATTGTCTCTTGTATACTTTGCTGGTATTGTGAATAAAGTCTTCGTCAACTACTTTATTCCAACAGTGAGTTCCAAGTGTGTTGGGTGAGTTAGGATATTGATTTGTGGGTTTTTTTCAAGCATCAAAGTGTTTTTTCCACGACATTAGGACATCAATCTTTCCACGATATTAACATTACGTAAAGTCCCCTTTGCTTCAGTATGTGCCTTTCCCTTCTGCTACACCCCAATTTATCTGACCCCCAGGCCTTCATCCAAACTAGACAGCTTCATGCCGATGTAGGCCTGAACAGACGCTTGTCTCTCTCGATCACATACACTTATTTGAAAATCATCTGAGATGTAGAATAGTGATCTTTTTTGTCTCTGAGGGGAAAATCTTCAGTTTTTACACTCTGGACATTTTTATGGTGTAAAAAATGTTAATGTATTTTTACGTTAACTTACGTAACTTGTAAATTTTGTCTAACTCTGTATGACAACAAAGAAAAGCATTCTTATTTCATGAGTTGTTCAATCTGTTCACATAGCAACTGTCCGACTAGAGTTTTAACCTACTGTACACATTGTAATAGAATGTGTCGTTCCCAACAGTGTTACGAGTGACACTCTGAACAAAATTGGCATCCTAAAGTAAAGCTATATGTTAGCGAGTGTGAAAAGATCAGAAAATGCCCTTTGTGCAGACTAAATTATCACATAGGACTCAAAAGAAAGTAAGTCAAAAATGCCCCATGTGTCGGGAAGGGCTTATGGCGAAAATGGACGATGAAATGGGAAAGAGGAGAATGACAGAGGCTGAACATGACCCCCCTCAACAGCACACTGACAATTTTGTGTTTTACGAGTTGCGGTGAATTCCACGACAAAACCTTTGGTGAAAAATATGACAAGACAATAGACAGACTTGAAAGACTACAGTCTTGGTATGGGCCCATCAAGGTTATTTGGGAACACAAATGGGAAGAGATGGAAAAAAAAATCATTTGAGCCTGCTCCTCCTTTTGCTTATTGAGATGCTCCATTTGGCGTGAGAACCTCGGCTATTTCTCTTCGCTACTCTGCACAACCGGGTGAGAAAATTAGATTTGTAGATTTTGTCAGTCTTTACCCAAGCTTGAGGGACACCAGAACAGCCTGACGGTAACAATTCAGCAAGAAGGAACATGGGGCAGGGTTTTCTGAGCAGGGGAAGCTGACCTCATAAACAAGGACCCAGTTTCACTAAAGACACGGTTTCAGTAACTCCATGGTGGCACTTCTGATTTACGACTTGGACTGTTTGCTCAAGACAGCCTTATCAACAGTTTCTCCTTCTCTTTGTTTTGTTGGGGGATGGTTCTTTTTTTATTTTCTTTTATTTTTTTATTTTATGAGAAGACATAAGCAAGTGAAACACTATTGCATGTCACAGAAGCAGTAGGACTGTGAATATCCTTCCCCATCAGTATTTGCCTCAAAAAAGTTATTGAACTGAGATGTTTTGAGTAACTTTACAGGTTTATAAGCCTATGAGCTGATATAGTGAAAAATACCTTCTAAACAGTAAAGAACTGATAAGAGAATCGATAAAGCATTGATAAGCAGAATCAGGATCAGACAATGGCATTAATATTGATGTGGACACCAAAACTTTATTGAATGAAGAATTACTACTAATTTACATTGATTTTCCACAACAAACCTTCAGGTATGTAGTCCAACTGTACAGTCAAAACAGTGGTCTAGTATGTTCTAGCTGAGAAAAGTGTAAGGAATAATAAAAGAACTGCTTGTAGAGGTGTAAATTAATTTGAAGGGAGAAGGGAGGTAGGGAGGGAGGCAGGGACGTCTGCCATTTATGATGGTAAGGGTGCCATTTGTGTTACAACATGTAATGTGTACTCTGGGGGGTATAAAAGGGAATCCTAGTCTCCAAGAAGATGGGCTAGTTAATCGGCACAGCTTGTGTAGGTATTGTGTGGGTAACTTTTTAGAATTAGTGTTAGCAGCCGGTTCACTATTCAGTGAATGTTGTATCAAATTTTCTACTCTTTCATGGACTGTGCTTGGGCCTTATTTGGTTTGTGTTGGAAATAAATAAGAGTTAACATTATGTACAGTTTTATAACCAATATATGTGTTATCTCTATAATTATGTTTTGGGAGGAAAAATATCTAAGAGGAACAGGATGACCAACCTCTCTTATCTTCAAAGCAGTTTAGGTTGATTATGCAATAGTTTCTGTGCAACTGTATCATGCTGTCTTTAATAAAAGTGTGGTCTGAGGCTCTGAAGTTAGGAGACTGTGGGAAGGGACTGCCCTGACTACACTCTCCCCTTTGGCAGCCAGCTGGGACCAGAGTAGCTGAATGCGCTCAATGTTTTGCATCAATGATGCTATGTTGAGACTGTTTTTCAATGTTCCATGCATGCATGCTGCTTATAGTGTGCTCTGTGAGTTCAGGCCAGTCATCACACTGCTTTTAATCACATACCTCCGGCAGTGCATCAGCTTATTGAATGCCACTAAACCCCAACAAAGGGTCTCCATCACTTTTTCTATTACACAACTGCTTTTAACTACTGTGTAAGATATTGAAACTTTATACAACAAACATTTCTAATAAATGATAAATATAAAAATAAATGGAAAAATAGTGCATAGTAAAATCACATACTACCATATAAAGTGATGTATTCTGACATGGCCTCACTTTTCCTGATTATACAAAAAGACTGACATTTATCACTTGTCTCTCCCTGTTGTATTTACCCTCTGTTGTGTCTCCCTCTCCCTCTTGTATCTACCTGTAGATTACTGTCTACAGTGTGTTGGGTGTCTAGAGGTGTGCTGGGAGTCGTTAGTTCATTCATGAAAATGCTTTAAAAGCATCCCCAGCTAGTAAGACAAGTCAACCTTATATTATTGACATTGACATCAGCTATATGAACATGGTTAAAACACTTGAAATGTTCTCGGTTTCCTTTCACTCGTAAATTGCCTTTGTTTTTCACATCTCATGCCTTCTGGGTAAAAACTGACATCACAGGGTTGTGGCGGTCTGCGCCGGTCTCCTTATTTCCTGCCTTTGTATGTTATCTGTATTTGGTTATAGAGGTTAGACGCAGAGTAAGTTTTTTTTAGATAGATAAATATAGATCGAGATAGATATAGAGATACTTTATTTATCCAGAAGGAAATTAAGCCGTCCTGTAGCAATAACAGTTTCATATCCATAGGATATAATAAAACACTCCTCAAAGTGTGTAATCCAGAGTTGCAAAGTAAAGAAAGTAAACGAAACTGTATAAAAAATGTAATTCAAATGTATGCCATGTGTGATACAAATGTATGCCAAGTGTAACCTGAGTCTTAAGGGCTAAGATAACAAGCCAGAGCAGATTAGTGTTAGGAACGGGGGAAACAAAGGGGGCTGATGAAAACCAAATAGACACCTACACAAGCCAAAACAATGGGAGGGCAAGAAGTCAAATGTCATTGTGAGGACAGGGAGGCCATTTGTTTTACACGTGATGTGTGCTCTATGGGGTATAAAAGGGAATCCTACTCTTCAAGAAAACAGGCTTGTTACTTGGCATACCTTGTGTAGGCTTTGTGTGGGTAACTCATCTCCGGTGTCGTGATTAAAGACTGCAGTGATCCACCAAGTTGCTTGCCTGGTATTTTTGACCACAAAACACACAGAAAACACACAGACACAAAGCTACATAGACATGCTGCCACTCTCATCGGCGCCCAAAACTAACTTTAGTAGGGGTAAGCGACGTAACGTTATAAATGAATGTCTAACATTTAAAAAGGTAAGAAATAGCCTACATAAATAAACTGTTCCAAGAAGTGGGAGGAATCTGTACCCCATTGTCAAACGCACAGTGTTTGTTACTGTCTAGTAACTGAGAGATGTTAAAGGTCTTGTTTTTCAAAAATAGAGACAGTAAGAAGAAGCCGTTGTTATACAACAGACCCTGAGAATATAGCCATGTTTTTTAAGAGGGAAGGCCAATGCATACAAGCCACTCTTATACAAAAAACCTTGAGAGTATGAAAGCAGACGAAGGGATTGAAATGTTTTTTAAAACAGCACTACAAGCCAACATTAAACCAAGATCAGGGGAAGAAGACACCTGCAAAGGCAGGGTCAGGGTGATGGTGGTTAGGCAAGAAGTGGTGGGTTAGCAAGGCAAGGCAATAAACGGGTGAGTAGCCTGATAAAAATATGAAAGATAAGCACACAGAATTTGGTTCTCTATGGAAATGACGTGTAAATAAGTTTAAGGAATAGGAAAAGAGAGCGGAACAAAGAGAAGATGAGACTTCCATCTACAACTTTTAGAAAACCACTTCAAACAGACACAAGGTGGAACTCTCACAGTAACTCTGGTTGCTGCGATAAAGGATCAACTTCGGTATTATTCTCCTACGTGGCCGCCCATTCGATTTAGAAAAGACCACCAGAGTCTCAACCATCCTGTGGTGACTGTGAAATCTCTTTTGGTTCCTGGGAGAATCGAAGGAACATAAACATACTAGGGAGGAAACATTCCCACGCACAAACGCATGCACACGTGCGCACACATACGTAGGGTGGTTTACCAAGCCCATTCTCTAAAGAACTCGGCAGAGTCTGTGGCAAACTGAGGAAGAAACACCAGTACTGGACAGTTACCTTTACATTTATGCATTTAGCTTGCAGGCTAGCCAGGTTCCTTAACCTCTACCCTACCACAGCCAGTTCATCAGTTTTTGTTAAAACATCTAATTTCAGCAGATAACAAGGATCTCCTAAATATTTCAGTGGAACAGCTGGGGAAGAGGAGCAGCTGACTCTACATCCAATATTTCCAACTCATTGCCTAGACCCTAGTGGTTCCTAACCTGTGGGCTGTCAAGGTATTGCAGGTGGGCCAGGGAGGCCTTTCTCCTCAAAAATAAATAATAAATAAAGAGTGTGTGTGTGAGGGAAAATGGAAAGTGTTGTACTGAAAAGACTGACAGGCACAGGCTTAGGCTGTCATTGTTTCAGTGTTCATAAGCCTTGTAACTTGGTGTTGCTTGCCAGATGGTAGCAGCTGAAATGTTTTCGGCTAATGGAAGCTATATTTGAAAACAACAATTCAAAATTACATTGAATAAATGAAAAAATACTTAATCTCACTCTCGTCTCAGAGTTATGAATATAGGCTAAAAGTTTGGGTGGGCCACGGAAGATTTTCAGAATTGAATTTGGGCCTGGGCAGTCTAAAGGTTGGGAACGTCTGGCCTAGACTATGGCTGCCCACCAGTCTAATGTGCACCACCATAGCCTAAATATGGGCCAAAAAATACTTCTGCCATATGAGACATGTATACTGATGTGTTTTTCCCTTAAAGAAAATAAACAAACAAACAACAGAACAACACCATGCATACTGCATACACCATGCATGCAACATTGGTTCTCAAACTGGGGTCCAGGGACCCCCAGGCGTCTGCAGTGCCTTTCCAGGGGGTCTGTGAAAAAGTGTGCTACAAAATAGCCTTTAACAAAACCTGTATGGTTAAATGTGTTGTAATTATAAGGGGTTTTTGGATTTTGTACTCCATGAGGGGTCGCCGGTCCAAAAAAGTTTGAAAACCTCTGATCTAGAACATAACATGGTGTGCATGTGGTGTGTGTGTGTGTGTGTGTGTACCTCCGTTCTTCAAGTCCTGTAAGGGCCAGAGCACAGTGTATGCTATCTGCTGAGGGGCATAGAAAAAGGGCGCCATGCAACACGAGGGCTGGTTGGAGTGCTGCACCCGAGAGCCAAACTCGTCCATGATGTACCACACTGGAACCTTCTCCTCTGCAGACTACACAGCCCAGGAAAAGAACAATAATAACACCATGTTAAACTTACATGGCAGTTTATTTACATTTCAGACCACTTTACAATGAATACTTTACAATTTAAGGTAACACAGAATAGATGACTTGAGTATCGTGCCATGCTCTCTAGGTAGATATTATATTAGACTTTGATTTATTACAAATATGTTCAAATGGAATTTTACAGCCTTATATTTAAGCTGGGAATTGAAACTGATAATTGTTAGTCGTTTTTCCACTCTTAGTTGCCTTACATGGCAGTTAAAACCGTCCTATTCAGGATCAGCCATTCCTTTGCCGTTTTCTCAGTTGGTGCCAGCTTTTTGCTTGCATTTTTCTCTACAGAACTCATCGCTACATTGTGTTTATAGCTAGCTGGTGTGTGTCTGTGTGTAGTGCCATACAGCAATTCCTTCCTGCATGAGCCTGTGGCCCGCCAGCCGAACCTTGCATTTTGCATATCTCCACCAGATGCACTAGCGGAAGTCAAAACAGCCACCTATCGACCAATAAAGTATTACAGAACCACCTGTAGAATTTCATATTATTTTGAAAGTCCTTTCTGACTGTCAAATGAATAACCTTCATCTGTGTACTGTGTAGTTATCTATTCAGCTGAAGTCTGTACAAACTGTTCAGTCAACAACTTGTGTAGCATGGTGGAGACAGATTGACCTTAGAGGTCGCCTTGACCAGTAATCATATATCATGTGCAGCACAGGTGCAAGGCCTTGGTATGTGCATATATGTTCCCAATTGGGCACACCCTTGAATGTGTCCCCGAGTTATGTACTTATATGGAATTCCGTTCCTTCCTGTTTAAGACAGATTTACAATTAGTGTTTTGAATATATATAGAGCCCATTTTTTCTTCACCAGAAAGAAGTATCAAGACAAGCCACGCTACATCTTGGTGGGTGAGAGAGTTCATCTCGTCTCAACCTCGCGGGCGAGACAGAAGAGTAACTTAGATAGTCTTTAGACTTCGCTCTGTTACTTCATCTCATTTTATTTCAGTTATTTCATTTATTATTTCATCCAATCGACAACTGTAATCCAATATTGAAATAAATCATTGATCCTGATCAAAAGTAGTTGAAGCATCCAGTCATCTATCCCTACGGAAAGAAAACAACGCAAACTTCAGGAAAAAAGTCAAGCTGAAAGCTAGATACCACTTTACAATGTATATGAGTACACAAGGGAAAAGAGTCTCATTTCAACCACCACCAGTGGTGACTGTGGTGATGAATGGCAGACATTTTGCATCGAAGCACTCACCACATTCTTGACACTGCTTTTTACAGTGAAGTGGTTGAGGCAAGTAAGGTGTTTGTAAGGTTTACCTAAGATTTGGATCCTCTCACTGCTAGATCTGACACCTCCTCCGTCCAAATCAGTAAATCAAAATTTCAAACTTTTTCCATGACTTTTCTACGACACCTAATGAAATACCACAGGTTGTGTGTGGTTCTCTCTCACCTTTACTGTAATCACAAGTAGTAAAAATGTTTCAATCAAATTGTGGCAAATTTAATGAATTTCATTACTTTTTCAGGCCTGGAATTCCATGACCTTTCCAGGTTTACCATGACCATGGGAACCCTGATCCGAGCCAATGGAAAACACCTATTTGCGGTATGGCTGTGTTGACTCGGCTGGCCATCTGGAGAGGAGAGCTAAAAATAAAAGCGTCCTGCAATCTCACATTAGCAGATGCTGGAACTCAAAAAGCAGTAGATTGGTGCATTGACTCTAAATGTCAACTTATCTCTAATGGCAGATGTTTGTAAAAGTTCAATGTCTCAGCTGAGCACTGATTTATAGGTTACTTCGGTAAGACAGGAGACCAGACCACACTTACACGTTGAATCAATGAGTAGATTTAGGCCATGTTTACATGTATCTAGATTTATTTATCCGTTTAGGCCTCTTGTTTACATGTAAACAGAGTTTTAGCCACCTCAAATAAATATCTTTTAAAATGGCCTCCGTTTTAAGTGGAGATTTCTTTTTAAGATAAAGAAATATGGGCCCCTCTACAGATACTATGTTCCTATAATATTAAATATGCTCGAGGAGCACCTGCTACTGACATGTCCTTGTAAAATAGGGCATCCTTATCTGTTTAGACTGTTTGCCTGACTCCTCATGCTCCCAATATGATGTGTTTTGCTGTGTGCCTTTCCTATGTCTTTTTGGTGTAATTGGTGCCTGCACACTAGGTTCTTTCTTTTACTCTTACCATTCTACCTAAAAGCGTATGGACTTTCTATGCAAGGCATATGGCCATTGCAAATCGCATCAAGAATCTGACAATCGCTATTGCTTAATTTACTTGATATACAATAAAGTTAAAGATATTTGAATCGTCAGCTCCAGTGAATGTCAACTTTATTTCATCAACTTGCTTTGGTGCATTTGAACACAACGCAAAGGAAAAGACTGCAACATCACAAACCTGAATTTAGTTTAAATTCAACAGTGCCCAACCCAGCTACTGGGTCAACATGACTCCAGATATCTGTTACTGACAGCACCAGCTAGGCATGGGCTCCAGGAAGGAACATCAGATCAAAAGTAAGTACACTCACCCACATCAGTAATGAGTACAACAGAAATTCATGGCACCAATACCCCACATATTACGCACATGACAATCATATCATACACACAATGATGGGTGGTAAAGTACAGTGTCACCATGTCCTGACTGGGATACATATGCAAAGTATACAATATTCAGTTTTAGGGGCGCTGTGGTACAATGGGCTAATGAGTCCAAACCGAGGTCATTGGCAAACACACAAACGCACGAGCGCGCACACACACACACAAACTATATGAGTGGCCAAATACAGAGAGAGATGTGCATAAGAGGGTAGGCTACATTTCCTAACTACTCTGTTTTGATAAGGAAGAGATGCAGAGAATCAAACAGTGTGTAAACTAAACAGTGGCGTCAAAGGGTCTGGTCGTGTCAACATGCGGTAGCAGTGGCCTTCAGACTTATCTGCTTTTGCTTGACCTTGGTGCAGTAGCAGTGAGTGGCCTTCAGACTTCTCAGCACTTGTAATGAAAAAGTTACAATTTCACTCTGTGTCTCATAAATCTAAAGCTTGTGAAGATCTCAGGATCACTTAGAGATTTGTGCACTTATAGTGGATTCTCGTGGAAAACGAGACTAGAAGCTGATTATGTCACCTGACCAGTTATGGGAGATGGCTGTTGTGGATGATGGCAAAGAATGTGAAGACTGATGAAACATGTCTAGAACCCACCATAGCAATACTCAAACACACATGTGCCTCAAGCTGAATCAGCACATGCAGTGACAAAATCGCCCTGATTTCCAGCCAAATTTAAATTACACACTGCGATCCAGGAAGACAAGCCTGACAAGATGATGCTGATGATGCGAGTATTTATTAAGGATGTATTGAATCCAGG
Source organism: Tenualosa thibaudeaui (assembly GCA_027481765.1). NCBI lineage: Eukaryota > Metazoa > Chordata > Actinopteri > Clupeiformes > Clupeidae > Tenualosa > Tenualosa thibaudeaui. The sequence goes on from JAIFZK010000022.1 coordinate 12,812,291, forward strand.
ATTCAGTTTCGTATTGGGCCAAATATTGAACTTTTTGATGGGATTCGGTTACTGACGAATATAAGCACAAGAACCAAACTTAACCCTCTAGCGTGACTGCACAGGACACTTCACATTTCCCGCACAGAATGATTGAGCACTTTATTTGAAGGTGTCTACATAAGAGTGACATGTCATGAACATTTACAGCATTTCATTAATATTTATGACTGTTGTCATTGAGTCATACAGTTTCTGTAATGTCTGCAGCCCAAATAGTGTCAACTTTAGAGTACAAAAACTGAATGACACTTAATGACAAGTCATAAATATTAATGAAGTGCCATTAATGATCATGATACAGGCTCATGTCACTTTTATGTAAACATCTTCAAATAAAGTTTTACTGAATGATTTGAGTGGAAAGGGGAAAAGAACATCAACTTCCTATGATAAGGAAAATGAGACAGACACTCTTTTTACATGTTTAACGTTGCAACGAAGACAATGCATGACACGTTTTCTTTAGCAAAATTATCTTACAACAGCCATGGACGGGCCAATTACATTCCCGGAGCAGTGGGTTGGAAAAGTGGGTGGGTGAAAGCAGGCTGGAGAGTGAGAGTTTGACCATGAAATGCAACTGACAGATCTCACACAACCGCCACCAATGATCTCATGCTAAGTTGAACTTTTCACTTACTCTGATGTATGCTAAAATTTGAATATTAAATCAGAGTTGGCAATGGTAGTAGCCAACAGGACATCAGAGAGGAGAAGACTGATAACCCCTTTTCTACCCAAAGCATTCAAACCAGTTGCATGCTAGCCTGACAAGCGAGACTATAACATCAAAATGTATAGTCTGGCCATGACTGATAGACTGGACCAAAGGGAGGGAATCAGTGGTTGTCTTTCAAACTGCCTTTGCACATTGATAAGCTGATAAAACACCGCTTGGGTGCATCTAGGTGACTAGCGACATGATTGGTCTGACCAAACGGGAGAAAATTAAGAGCTACTGACGCCCTATAGCTCGTGGCTAGACGTACCGGCTGCACAAAACTATTTGCGACCATTAGGGCATACCCCATCTTCCCGAGGTATTTACAAACCAGTGCCCTGCTAGGGTCTCGGGTTATCTGGGATCAGAGTATCTTTTCTGCTAAACTGCTTAATTACCGGATAAAGTCCTCTGCAAATTTGGCATTGTTTGTTTTCTTACCCTCAGGAGAGGGGTCCTACAAAAGACATACATTTCACAGCACATGAAAGTGTTAAACCAAAGTGTTAAACCAAATTTTAAGGTAATATCTTAGATAACAATTTCCCTCCATTGTGTGTGTCACAAGTATAATAGCACTCACCCCCTGGGAAAGATGATATGTCTGATTGTACAACCACATATTCTCCAGCACTTGATCCACTACGTCTGGGTCTGGGGCTTCTCCATGGTAATCCAGGCCCATCAGGCTGGCCATACGTCCCAGCAAACCTGGGACCTGCTCCAGCTGCTGCCTGGCATTCTCCACCCGATACGTCCACGCATGATCCACTAAGAAAACACTAAAAACAAACGGCAGGCATTACAATTGTATTGCATTTATCTCAAAACAACTTGGTAAGAAAAACAACAGGCTGAGAAAATTTGCAAAGAAAGCCAACAAGCCTCACAGTCAGGATATCTATGGGCACCATCAGTAAAATGTTTTTGAAAACAGCGCTAGTTTCAAGTTACAACTTAAGAAAGTTCAAGAACAAAGAGACATCTAACGTTATCAACATTCACATGTTATGCACACACAATTCAATACTAAATAGTACTAATTGAAATTGCATCAAATAAAAAAACAAACAAAGGCATTACACTAGCGCCCTCACCTGGTAGGATCGGAAGCTTGCAGGCCACTGTCACTAGTGACGATTACTTTGTAAACTATTTCATCACCAGGGTTGGATTTCTTTCTCTCTACTTCAGAATTCTCTTGCTCCTCTTCTTCTTCCTCCTCCTGCTCATCACCCTCGTCCACCTGCATGATCCCAAAGTATTCCCCAGCATCGAACACCTGACACAAAGAAGACAAAGACAGTTTGGTTGTAAAAACACAAAACCATGCAACTTAGGCAACTGGGCTACCTAAATCTGAATCACTAATGGATTTACATCTATACCAATCTAATTGGGAGCTAATTTAACCAAAGAACTTACAAAGAAAAAAATGGACCGGTGCATTATCCATTAACGTTATATTCAAAGGCCAGATGCATCACATGAGCTCAGACTAGCGTTAGCTTAGGCAGACATGTTTGCGTAGGGTTGACAGGTTTGCTACCGTTAGCATTCCTTTTTGGGCACTTTAATTATCTCTGAGCACATGTGACACGTTACAGTAAAAGTGTATGTGAGAATTTGATCCGAAAGCGAAATGCTTTAGGTAGATTTTCCCCAACCTTGTCCAAAAGCCTTACTGAATAAAGCTCATTTCACAAAGCAGTTACATTTAACGTTAACTCATACAAACTTGCCCAAGTGCAGAAACACATACACGCTAGGCTTGATGCAGGTTTTCAGACATATACTCAGACAAAGGCTATACTTTCAGACACATTCTGACATAGGGAGCAAAGAGATGGCCAGCAATCAAGCACACACCTCATTAGCAAGTTTCATGTACAGGCTTCTCCAATACACCGGAGGAATATTTGATGCCTTTAATGCAGGAATATGCACACTGAGGAAGAGTTTGAACTCCTCATCTTCGTGATCACTGCCATTCAACATGATGGACTCCGTCGCATCCATGTATTATCCCAAAAATTCATCGCACGTGAAAGCATAACCAGGAAGTATTTATTTTCTTCTGATGGAATTCTGACGGCTGCATAAAAACTACAGAGGAATTATTGCCACCTACTGGGTTGGAGCGTAAATGCAGAGAGGGTGTCGTGGAAAACCACCTTGATGCTTGCAAAACCCACAAATCAATGTCCTAACCCACTCAACACACTTGGTCCAAACCAAAAACTCACAGTTGGAGTAAAGTTGTTGACGAAGACTTCATTCACAATACCAGCAAAGTATACAAGAGACAATTGCCCTAAAGTATAAGTGCTGAGCAGTGTGAAGGAGATCCGCTGCAGAGAGGAGACCGTTTCCCTTGAGAATTGATCAGGCTCTGACTATCCCTTCCAAAACATCTAATCTTTAAGCTGCTAGAATCACCCAGGGGCCTCCCCTGGACCACCTGCGTCATATTAATTAATGCGGTCCTGTTCATATTGGTGGAATTCCTTGCCCATCCGGTTATTAAAAAACTATTATTCTTCCTTGCTGGGCGTTTCAGTCTGATGTGTACTTCCTTACATTGGGCTCTCATTTTGATATATACTTCTTATATTGGCTATTATCTCTAGGATTCATATTCTCCTCATGTAATCGGGACCCATCTACACCATGGTTTTCATGTGTAGAGCATCTATTCGTATCACGGTTCTCATCTGAACAACACCCATTGAACAGCGGATCCCCCTCACTGCCACATATCATGGTGTCCATCCAATGCATAATCATTGTTCAAACATGTCATGGTATCCACCCAAACTGAGGTATCTCATGCACAACACATGCATGGAATCCACCAAGCTCTAGGCATCCCAGGCTCCGAAGCACCTTCCTGCATTAAATCTTGTCTGTTGAGTTGTTTAGGGCCTTATGTCCTCTGCTTGAACTACCCAAGTCTCTACTCTCTTTCCCCCTTTCTCTGCCTGGAATGCTTCGGCCTTCTGGGCTACCATTAAGATGTTGCAAACCACCCTTCTTTCATATGTTAGTATAAGCATTACACTCTCAGGTTAATATTGTATATACCAGAATACTATATTCTTTATGATAATAATTTCCACAAGGGTTGAAGTTCTAGTGTATTGGCTACATCGGGCCACTAACAAACATAGGCAGTAGTTTGATGAGAGTAAGCAAACATCTTGGCATCACAAGAACAAAGCTAAACACCTGAAAGTTCTTATTAGCTGCATTATAGCCAAGGGCCAGTCACAAGTTTGTCTAGGGTAACAGGCTCCTGTATTTTGAACACGATAACCTGTTGTCTAAATTGTAGGTTTACTAAGAATGTGGTAAGTTAAAATGCAATAAGACGTAAAATGAAGTAGGCCTACAGATTTTCATAATAAACTTACAAGTAAATTCACTAACCCTAACTAGAAATTAGTGTATACTAAATCCTTTGATATTAATGGTTTGCATCTAGGTCAGGGGTCTCCAGCAGGTTGTGGCTTGCCACCAGCAAAGGGTCAAAGGAAATGTAAATAAATGTCATAATAATAATAATAACAAAAGGTATCGAACCTGTTACAATCTCTCTGAAATAACATTCAAACATCCTGCCCTGTCTTGTACAAAATATTCCATATTACTGCTTTCTGATGAGAGTTGATGTTGGTATTTGTTCACACCAGATTTGGTTATGGAATGAGAGGAAGGTGCCAATAAAGGTCAGTCAATATTCTTTCCCCCCTCAAATTTGACAGTTTGACAGTATGAGAGCTTGATATAGCCAGTGAAGAAAAGCAAAGATGGTTATGTCTTAACTGAAACGTCAGGTATGCTGTGTGCGTGTATAGTGTGAAGTAAATTTTTCTCTGTCACCTCTAGAATGTGAATAGTTGAATGGCCAGGAAAATAAAAGATTTCCTCAACCTGTCCATGTCCATGACTGGAGTCTGCCACTGACCATACTCCTTTCTGTGGTAAATGTTCTATGTAAACGGTGGTGATTGTTTTTCATGATTGACAGAAGTTGGTTCAATGTCGTTTTCCCTTAAAAACTTTTGCTCAGTGCTTTCCTCACCAATCTGTTCAGTCAGCCAGCCCCTCTCTCTTTTTGCTGCAAGCAACCACGCCAGAGCATTGAACATTGACTAGCGCTGACTGTATGCAGTGGCACCACCATGTGGTGGCTGCGCCCCCCACAAGAGCTTTCCTTGCTTACCATACTTGCCTCCCCAACTGGAAACATTCTAATTTAAAACCATGGGCTAAAATTTGATAAGCTACATACCAAGGCCTATGCATTCTTTGTCTGAGTTTGGAAATCCTGCATATGAACTACCATTATTATTAGCCTAATCCAACAAAGTTCTTGACACATCTGTTAAATTGCTTGTGGAGTTTTTGTCAAACAGACATCAGACACACGTGAAGCACAACCTGACATTCCCAAAAGTGCTAGTTGTTTCTGTGATGTAGGGTTTGCAAGAAAATTTGCATTGAACTTATGTAAATCTGAATGTCACTAAGACAGCTCTGGGTCCATGTCACACCCATCCTCTGTGTAATATCTCACGATTTCTTAACTTCCACATGGCAAATCACATATCAAAAGAAATAGGAGATACTACAGATTCCATTACTCTGTATGATTAACAGTTCCCAAGTAATTTGGTCTTGAAATCACATCAAATATCTGTATTGTCTCCAAATGTAAAAAATTATAAGACCCGAAAATATATATTTTTTATTGATACTAAGGCTGATGTACACTATATAAGTTGTATCACCCCAAACACTGCCAGATTCGAATCGCCAGACTGTCTGGAAAAAAAAAAACAACAAAAAAGATATTGCATGTGTGGATGGCCTTTATAATGACTGAGATAAAAGCTTAAAAGCAAAGGTAGTTAAATCACACTGAAAATAGCCAAGGACTCATGGGGCTAAACATTGAAACAATGTGTGGATTGGCAATAGGCTACTTTATGGTGCAATAAAATAAACAGTCCTACTGTTACCTGAACCTTTAATCACATTATATTGCAGCCCAATTGCATCAAATAGCCTTGTAAAGCCATGTAAGTGTGCCACCCCAAGATTTTCGATTGCCTCTTCTGGTCACCCTGTGAAATTCTTTCTGGGGGGAACAATGACTGTATGAGCCACACTCCTTGTCCAGTTTTGCCTTTTCCTGCTTTTAAATCAACACTCTTAGAGGAACATGTAGATCATATATTTTTCATAGAGTAAATATTTAAAATGTAAAGGCTTAGGGCAGGGGTCTCCAACAGGTAGCTCGTCACCTGCTTAAGAGTAGCTCTCCAAGGGTCAAAAGAAAAGTAAATAAATCTCATAACATAGTCACACAAGGTATTCAAATTTCTGTGAATCTAATTCAAGCATCCTGCCCTGTAGCGCACACCAGGTTTGTCTATATAAATATATCTATATGGAAAAAGACAACAATAAAGGCCAGACAGTATTTTTCTCCCCACAAATTTAGATGACACTTCAGATGAGTGTTTGCACTGCACTGTAAGATGGTAAAGAATGTGACATTTATCTCCAGGAGTATCAATAGCACAGATGTACAATAGCAGTAGAATAGCTCTCAACCACACTGATTTTGTCAGAGTAGCTTGGAGATAAAAAGGTTGGAGACCCCTGACTTAGGCTATGCCTACAATAGTGGGGACTATTAGGCCACATTAGACATTTGGAGTAGGGTTAGGAGGTAAGGTAAGGTACGTCAAGAGGAGGGGGGAGAACATATGCACCCAGAACCCAGGCTCTCATAGGTGCTCATCAGATGTAATTCTGTACACCTGCTCATCTAGCCTGGTATACCAAACACTTTCACGTCTTTTCACTTTGTGCAAAGTATGTAGGATCCTTCAGTTGGTATTCCTTCCTCAAGGGAAGATACTTTTTGTGAACTTTAAAACTTTGTGCTTGTGAGAACCCTCTGTTTGCTGACTAATCTGTCAAAAAATTGCCTAAGGAAGCCTAAGCTTTTGAAAAGAGATCCCTTAGTACTGTAGTGAAATGCAATACTGAGCAGAGGCACTAGGTGGCACTAAACAGGCAACTGCTCATCCCCAGGCCTCTGCTTCAGACGCAAACATCACTGTAGATTGTAGCAAAAGCCTCTAGAGGGAGACATTGTTACACAGTACACATTATCTGTCATCTTTGGTTCAGTTGAATTGTGCATTTAAGGGGTTGTACTATGCTAATTAATTTAAATCTTCTGATCTCAGTATAGGCCTATAGTTTTAAGACACAAAGTATAATTAAATTTCAAGTATCACTTGAATGACATGTGAATTATTTTATTATGAGACACGTTTAACATTGAAACCTGGTTGATTGGATGATGAACAATCTTTGAACAGAGAAAGACTTGATGAAGAATATGATGAGCTTTGTGGGTTTTCAGGGTGACCTTTTATGCCATGTCCTCCCTACTGACAAAGAAACCGTGATTGACAAACAAGAGAGCCATCCTTTCACTGCCTATATATGTGATTCTACGTGTGAGTCGAGTGGTGGGGGCATTGAAATAAGCCCTTGAGCAAAGAGAGAGTGGCCTTTAAGGTGGCAAGCACCTGGAACAGGCACTGAATTGTGATGTTCATGGCAGGCAAGGGATAGTGTAAAGTATAAACCCCTGGAGTGTTCAAACAGGACAGAAGGGTCTAGAAAAAAGGATACATGTCTCTTTTGTCAGTGCCAGACAAAAAAACTCTCTTTAAGTGAAGCATTCAAAAATTCTGAAAGGAAGTTTAGAGAGTGAAGGGGAGATGGAAGGAATGGGGCGGTTAGGTGGGGGGTGGGGTGGGGGTGGGGGGTGGGTGGGGAGGGCAGAGACAAGAAAAAAGAGAAAAAAGGGGGGAATAAGAGCAGGGAAAAAGTTACCCAAGCCACTGTTTCGGGCTCCACACAATGGCTGTGGTTGAAGTTGTGTCTCCTCTGATCTTCTCCCAGCTGGACTTCTCCCTCTCCCTCGCTGCCTCCTCTGATCTCCCTCGGTTTTCCGAGAGGCGGCTGCTGCCGCCGCCACTGCCGCTCGCTGCCAGCCAAGCCGAGCCGCCATCCAGTCCTTGTGAGCTGTCAAAAGTAGCCCCCCCTGCCCCACTTACCAACCCCCACCCCCGCCCTGAATCAAACGCCACTCCTGCACTCCGCCCTGATCAAAGGCGCACAGGTAAGACAGGCACCCAGCCACATACAATTGCTATCTTTAACCAAAAAAGAGGAAGGGGAGAGACATTTTTCTTTTGTCATTTTTTTTCTTCTTTTTCTTTGTGAGGTGGGGGGATGGTGGGGGTTCTCACAGCTTAACTTGTCTGGCACAGCGGCAGGCCCTAGAAGGAAGTGCATTGATCAGACGGAAGCCTAAGTGATCAGGTTTGAATATGAGACGACGGGGGAAGTTTATTCTCCTATCTTTCACAAACTTTGAGAGAGGGAGAGGAAAGAGAGAGAGAGAAGGAGAGAGAGAGAGAGAGAGGGAGAGAGGGAGAGAGAGAGAGAGAGTCTATGTGTTGTGTGGTAGGGGTGAGGTTGAGAGCTTAAAAGAGAAAGCATGCCATTTTGAGATAATTTTTTAAGTGTTTTTTAGCAGATGTTAGATTGTTTCGGCAACAAACACAGATTAACATATAGGCTTACTGTCTCTCTCTCTCTTTTTCTTTCTCTTTATCTTTTTCCCTCTCTCTCTATCCCCCCTTGTTTCTATGCCTCCCTTGTCCTCTTGTAGTTCTTCTTTTCAGTGTGCATTAGTTATGCCACATTGCAAAAAACTGTAGACAGAGGAAGTTTAAATTTGAACTTAATGGTTATTAAATTGGTATTAAATGTCTAGAATGTCTTGACTCTCTTATTTGCCACAGGGAACTGACAGCTGTCCCTGATGGGGGGATGTGGAGGAAATCAGTGAAAGAGAAAAGGGGATTGGTAGAGGTAAAGAATTTTAAATTGAAATGTTCCATTTGTGTGAAGGATCATGGGATATGTTGAAATGCAGTAGGCTATAAAATGGTAGAAGTGTACAGTATGCTGTACCAGTTGCAGATATCACATACAGATGAAGAAGGATCCATTTAATCAAGTTGTTTAATTCCCCACAAAACAGACATAACCCACAAACCCACTTTATTGCTGTCAGTTTACACCCTAGTGCTGGAGAAATGGGGCACACTAGGCTACATGATAATAGTAGCACTACCTTAATGGTGCCTTATTATGCTTATTGGTTTAGCCTGTCATGCAGTCATGCTGTGTCTTTGTTGCTTTTGATGACATGTTTACTAAATCCCCACTCACGTTTCCTTTAATCCTTTGTCATCGAAGTTGTCACTTGTATATAAAGCACCGTAGGTTGATAAACAAACCTCCAACTACAACCTCCCCCCGCCTGAAACCCACATAGAAGGTCGTCATCACTGATGACTAATGATCACACTTGGAATCGCATTCAGATTAGACGCCTCCACAGAGAAAGCATAGTGGAGCATTGCACAATCTATTCTATTCATTCTAAAGATTTCATTTGGTGAAAGAGGGTTTATTTCATATTTCATACTTGTTTCATACAAGGAACTGTTCTATGAAATCCATCTGTGATCTGAACAGGTTCTCTTTTTCTTTTTCTGTTTTTTTTTTTAATGAAGTTTGATGGCGCATTTCAGGAAGTGATTTCAGTGTGGAAGAGCTCAGATGAAGATAAGCTATGAAGCCACAAACTTTGTTTATTGTGTTGTGTCATATGTATTCTATGTATTAAATTGTTTTTTGTGTAGGCCTGCTACAATTGGTTTATCAAAGTTTTAAGAGCAAGAAGCATTAAAGATATGGCAATGCTTTCTGCTGGATCTTAGGTAACCTGTCGGATTTCAGTACTGTGTTGAACTCAGGCAGGCATTTACCATAATTTCCCGATTATTTACCAAGGTTAATACATTGATTTTGCTAAATTTCTTCATCTATGAGGTTAATTCATGGGTGAGGGCAGAATCACTTTTCTTTTCATTCATCTACTTGATCTGATCCGATTGTGATTCAATAGGTAATGTTTAGTAAACTGAGCTTAATACATGTTTTTTTTTTCATAAAACACTGACCTGAGGTTTATACATGTTGCAGCATATGTTTACTAAATTACTGTAGTATAAATCTAATATTCAGGCAGACAGACCTGTGAGCTAATAGCTGTGCTATTGTTTATGTCCTCTCTTTGTAAGTCGCTTTGGATAAAAGCGTTTACTAAATGTAATGTGAGCCATCCATCTGTACTGATAGCAATAATTTTAGAAGTGTATTCTGCCTCAGACAGCCAGGAAGTCGCCACCATTTGGCATGGCACAGAAACAATAGGAATCATCCTCCCCCGGTGATCAATGTAAATTAACTGCTGGTACCCCTGTGGCTGGGTAGAACCTTTTGTTCATATTTACATTGCAAAGACAAACCTACCTCAGGTAGATTTAGAATGTATTTCTGTATGTTGTGAAATGTGAATCTATTCATGTTTGGAATTATCTTTATTGTCCCAGTACAAGGAGTGCAATAGTCAAAGTGTCGGACTTGTCAGAACAATCCATAAGTAATATTTCTGAATCTTGGTGCATACATACAACTGGATAGCCACTTAACAATGCTTATTGCCATAGGTGTGTCCTTGGGCCATTAGACACAATGGCGCCAGGTAAAGAACCAATCACCTTCCATTGCACTTCCTTCAACTGTACGCTAACTGTATGCAACTCCCCACAGTTAAGTGTATTTAAGTGGAACACTTTTATGTTAGATCTAATGGTGAATGCTTTCGGGCTGAAACTCTTGACGCGCCATTGTAACTATTAAACCTGTTTCCTGAAGTTCCGGAGTCTGCCACCAGTCTGCAATTCTTACTACAAACTAATCACTGTTAGTACCTGGTTGATATTTCCGGATTCTCCTTGCTGTTCTCAGTCTGGACTTGCTCTCAATTGCTAAGGCTTTGTCCTGTGTCCACTACAAAGCACCTTCACAACCCCCTTAAAGTGAAGTGAGTTCTTATCATAAGCAGACTGAAGCTGAATTATCAAAACACTCATAAATCTCACTTTACCTCAGTGGATCAATCACAAGCAGAGTGTGTGTGTGTGTGTGTGTGTGTGAGGAGAGGATGAGATCACCATCATGCTTTAACCTTTGACCTTGCAGGCTGTTGAGGCAGACATGGTCGTTCAGGCGGTCTCCCCCAGCCCTCTTCTATATCTCCCGGCGGCAAGCCTGGTGGAGCATCGTGCTCTCCAGTGAAGCGGCGGAGCCTGATTAAGCCCTCGGCTCGGCCCCACTGGCAGTGCGGGACTCTGGGCCTCTCAGACAGAAAATCAGCAGCTAAGAGGCAGGTAATGAGGGGCAAGGAGCTCTCTCTCCTCCCACCGCCTGCTGAGTGCACCCAACACAGCTCAGCCCAGCACCTCATTGCTTCATCATGCTGTACCGCAATGCAAAGCAACCTGCGCTCATCTCCTTTTTTGGCAGGGCTTGAAGAAATGTGGGTGTATGTGCATACGAATGTGTGTGTGTGTGTATGTGTGTGTCTGGGAGTGTATGTGAGTCTGCCTGCATGTGTAGTCAAGAGGTTTTTGTTGTGGCCCCTCATCGTTCTACCCCCTTCAAAAATTCTGTGCTTCCCATTATCTCTGTTTTAATTTTCTTGTTGTTATCATAGCTGAGTGGTTATCCGTCCTCCTTCATATCCTCTCCGCTCTGTTAAGTGATGTGAACAAACATGGCGATTTGTTCCGCATCTCAGAACAACCGATAAGGACGCCTTATTCCTCTGATGAATGACACTCATATTTGCAGTGTCATTGCACAGATGATAATGTGAAGAACACATGCACACACACACACACACACACACACACACACACACACACACACACACATTCTCACACACACACACACAGACACTCTTACACTTTCAACCACAAGAGTAACCATTATTTCCAGGGACAAAACAGTTGAATCACACACTATAAATGTAAGCAGCTTCCAAGGAACATTGAAGAGATTCTTTCCAGAAAAAGTGTGGTTTTTGCTTTTTTGGTGATGCATGCCTGCCCAAACATGTTTGAGTATTAGAATGATCCATTTCCAGAAAGATGATATAGAAGATAATCACTTGTGCAATGTAGCATACAGACTTTCCACATATCCTCGTAATAGAGTGGCCTGCTTGCTTTGTTTGGTGTAAGAGAATGAGGAGTCCAGGCTCTTCTATAATCAGATTTACCACTATCTCTGGCTTAAGATGAAGCTTTGCCACTTACCCCACTTACCACCACTCCCCCCCCCCAACCAATCAGCCACAGATGAAGAACACTGAGCCTCATGGAGCAGTCGGCACAAAGTGAAGTGAAATTACATTAGTTTAAACTGTTGTTAGGATTTTTATCTGACTAAATCAACTGTTATTTGAACTTAATTTGCCTCTCACCTAGTGGCGTTTGGACTTCATTTGGTCTCACAGATACTTAGATCAGTGCCAAGTAAGTTTACAGACCCAAGTCAAGGGGGCTTCCCTTTGATGGAGTTTCCTTCACTGGATCTGAGAAAATGTGATTTTAAACAGGCATTCATGGCTGGCCAAAGTTCTTTTGAAACTCTCTATGATGCCAGAAAGAGTCCGTTGACTGAGTTAAGTGTAAACAGAAACCAAAAGGATATGGAATTTACATGAATGCATTTTGGAAGACAATCTTAAATCTAGATTTAATCTAAAATTGGTGTGAATCAATCCATTGCCCAGTTGGAGGTCATAGAGTACTGATGATGGGTAAAAGAATGAAAAAAATTGATACGGCATAGACGGAATAGCGAATCGGCAGCTAACACTAACCCAGTTTCTTCCTATGTTTATTGGTTTAGCACTACCACCTGGAAAGCACTCCACCTGTCATGCAGTCATGCTGAGTCCTTGTTGCTTTTGATGAAATGTTTTCTAAATCCCCACTCACCTTTCCTTTAACCCTTTGTCATCGAAGTGGTTACTTGTATATAAAGCACTGTGGGTTGATAAACAAACCTCCAATTACCACTTCCCCTGCCCGAAACCCATATAGAAGGTCGTAATCAGTGATGACTAATGATCACACTTGGAATCGCATTCGGATTAGACGCCTCCAGAGAGAAAGCATGGTAGTGCATTGCATTTAAACCAAAGGCAGGTAGATATCTAGCCATGCTAGCACTGCCTAGTGCTTTTGCTCAGTTTCAGCTCAGGCGACATTGAACTCAAACGGAGCATTCCACCGCGTGGAACATATGTCACGATCAAGCAGTAGAGATTGGTTTGTAGTATCTGCCCATTGGGGAGCAAACACATCCCAATGGATAGGTCTCAGACACTTTGCACAAAGTGAAATGAATAAAATCAATAACATAATTCTACGGTCTTCATATAAAGTATTCATAGTCCACAAGAAGACAGTCCCCAGGTGTTCTAATAAAAGGATGACCTCTGTCAATACAGCAGAAAAGAATAATGTCAAGACTGATGCTTTAAATTGAGATTAAAGAGGCAAAGAGATGGAGAAACTCTGATAGAAAAGAATGAGAGAAGAAACTCCCCTGAAAGCAAACAGGAGAGAGGCAGCGTTTGATGCATCAGGCTAGTAGATCCCAGACAATAAAGCCACTGGCGCAGGGTAGGCCAGGGCTTGGTTCCTCTTTGAGTTGGTGATGGAACATTTGAGCACGACCCCTGGATGTATATGTCACACAATGACTTGTCAAAAAACGTCCATAGACCCCACAGAAGGATGGCCTCTACCGCCTGGCAGAGAGAGAGAGACAGAGAGAGAGAGAGGGAGGGGGAGAGAGATGTTGGCGTGAAGAAAGACTTCCCTTCACCAGTTTGCGCTCAGTCCCACGCCAGTGGCCTAAAAAGAGGAAATGGTGTGAGCATTAAATACACTGCCGCTCCACTTCCAAAAACTGCTGACACCTTGAGACCGTAACTAGCAACACAGAGCAGACATGTGGTACCCAAGGCCTAGTGGACCCACTGTTCAGGTAAGACTCAGTCTTCCTCAATCTGTCTGCCTTTTATCTATTGTCTTATCACATCAGGGTCAAGAAAGTTTATATTGTTATGAAGAACTGTTTAATCTGAATGTGTTGATCTGAATGTGTTAAGATGATGATGGTTCTCCACATCTTTACACTTGGTTGTAGGAGGCAGAACCTCCTAAAGGTTCCACCCAGAGTCTAGAATCAGGGAGCTTGCTATGTCAACTTTTATTCTTCTATGAAGAAAATGTCATTTATAAACGCGACTGTAGTACACCATGTATGCCTGCTGTTTAAGTGTAGGACTACATAGATGCAGTAGGCCCATATACATATACATACACATATAAGCACATTATGCACACACACACAGGGTGCGATTTGTCAAAAAAACTGAGGGGGGGGGGTTGTTTTTGAATCATGAAAAAATAAGCAATCCACAGGTTTAATTTTTTTTTAGGTTAATGGTAGACCCTATGTGCCTAAATTATGAACAGATGATTCATCTTCAATGCAAACTTAAAAAGACATGAAACATTTCATTTCACGTGATGGCTTATTTGGGCTTCAGAACCATGGATAAGGTCCGATCACGCGACTAATGGGATCGGTCTGTAAAACGTAACAATAATGATTTCACATGTCATAAAATATAATTTCACATGTTATGTCAAAGTAACTAATTATAAAACTAAATAAAGAGTTTGCTCTGATGTCGGATTTCATGTGGCCTTTTCGGTTTTCCTGTTGGCGCGTCATCTGCAGCATGTCGTCCTTCTGTTATCCACATCTCTGCGAACCTCTGCGCAGAACACACGTCTGGCCCATTAACAGCGATGAAAATTTTCCCTCGTTTTTTATTAGTTCCGCGTAGAATGCAGAAACAATGTATTTAAGTGCATGGGGACGAATAACGAGATTACCGACAATTCGGGTCAGGTTGAAAGTTAGTAGGCTACCAACATCAGGTCACAACCTGATTTCAATTTCAATCGTTTTTTTTTTATTGACGGGGTTTTATCCCCCTGAGGATAAAATTCATTCAGCAGAGGTAAAAACCAGGGGGGGGGGAAATGATCTCCCCCACCCTACAAATCGCACCCTGCAGACACACACAAATATTTACATTTACGCATTTAGCAGACGCTTTTATCCAAAGCGACTTACAACTCATGAACTATCAAGTGTTCAGGACCAGTCTCTAGAGCAACTTAGGGTTAAGTGCCTTGCTCAAGGGCACAACGGTGGTAGCTGGGATTCGAACCCACAACTTTTCAGACTACTTGGACGCTAGCCAGGTTCCTTAACCACTATGCTACCACCACCAAACACAGATACACACATATACAATTCCGAGACATCCAAACGTAGATCTTAAATCTCATAACCTCTAAGGGGTTTTTCAGTGTCTGGCAAGGTGATTGCCAGAGTACAGCACATGCTGAAGATGCAGAGAATGCACTCATAGAATTCCCTCTGAAGCAGCCGTTTAATTTATAATGAGAAAAATGGTCTGAGAGTAATCCACACTAAATTTGCCAGCCGCCACCTTGAGCGGCCTAATCAGAATGGTGATATTTCCTTTTGCAATTACAGTCCATTAGTAGCCTGCATATCACGCGTGCATGTCTATCGTGCCATGATTGCTTGTTATTTTAGTCATGCTGTCGCACATTAGAATCCAGTAATTATATTACATCTCTGAAGGGGGAGTTATCATGCATAACTCAATCTGAGATTTGTTAGTGTTCCTTTTCTTAATTGAGTTGGAAGTAACAGAAGCAGTTTGTTTATTGTTTATTTATTTGTTTATTTATTTATTTTTCCCATGCTATACTTTGCACGGAATGCGATAAGGATTCCAGTGCACCGACATGATTAAATTCAGTCTGTTATTGTATATTTTATACAAACATCAATGTCAAACAACTCCACTTTGAATATGTTCAAAAACAAATTATGTTCCATGAGGAAATGTAATTATTATAACGTATGAAAACAACGCACATAATACCTGAAAGACAAAATGCACTGATACATAACTACAGGACAACATAAAACGTAAGACGTAAAACACAAAAAATGCATAACGTGATGAAAAATTGAATTTCAATTCTTGTTAATGTGGCATGCAAAAGGATACAGTATGTCACCATCAATGTTAATGCAAGGAGGTTTAAATCCTTAGAGTGCTGCATGTTGTGTCATCATGAGGAAGGAAACTGAACTGGCACAATCAGTGTTGAATATGTGCATCATTATACTAGTGTATGTGTGTGTGTGTGTGTGTGTGTAGGTTTGTGTGTGTGTGAGCGTGTGTGTGTAGCTGCTTGTTTGCGTGTGTGTATGGAAGTGTGCATGTGTGCATTTGTGTAAACGTGTGTTTGTGGTGGCTTTGTTTCTGTGCCAGGATTTGTTTTTGTAAATATGCATGACTTTAAAGCACAGCAGCAATGACACAGCAAGAATGCTCCTGCACACAACACACACGCACACACTTCCTCTTTCTAAGCAAGTCATCAGATTTACAGGCTGTCGGCCTGTTGAGGAAACTCCAGTGCTGCTGTTGGTTTTGTTGCCTGTTTCAGGGGTCTTGTCGTGACCATCACGGGGTGTGTGTCTCTGACACGGGGTGTGTGTCCCAGTTAGACAGGATGTGGTCAGTGGGCACTCTGCTCCACAGCAAGGGAAGAAGAAGGATGGATGAAGAGAGGGGTGAGAAGATAGATAGATAGATAGACAGACAGGCAGATAGATAGATAGATAGATAGATAGATAGATAGATAGACAGACAGGCAGATAGATAGATAGATAGATAGATAGATAGATAGATAGATAGATAGATAGATAGATAGATAGATAGACAGACAGGCAGATAGATAGATAGATAGATAGATACATACATACATAGATAGATAGATAGATAGATAGATAGATAGATAGATAGATAGATAGATTGATTGATTGATTGATTGATGGATGAATGGATGGAGGGAAGAATGGCACATGAGAGATTGTGTCACTCTCATCACATGGGTCCTCTGTGAATGACTTGGCAAGAAAATGAGAAAGATTAATAAAAACAAAACAAAAAAACCCTAAGATCACCTGATGCCAAACAAGAAAGGCTAAAAAAAGAACATTACTGACCCAAATTTTCCAAATCAAACAGTTTTGTCATCAAACTCCAGCCAACACGTGGTCTTTTGTTTTGACACAGATCACGCAAACGTCCCTGCAGCGCTTCAGTATGGTTTGTAGGAATAGAGAAGAAGTGGAGGAGGAATTACCCTCATCTGTGGCAAAGCAGGGATGGAATAGACATGGAGAGAGAAAAATCAGAACAGAGGCAAATGTGTGTGTGTGTATGTGTGTGTGTGTGTGTGTGTGTGTGTGCATGTGTGCGTGTTTGTGTTTTGAGTGTGTGTGTGTACGTGTTTGTGTGTTTGTGTGTGTGCACACGCAAAGACAAGTGCTGTGTGCCATTGCTGAGATATTTACAGTGATGTGTGCACAACAGACTCACAGTCAGCCATCAGTACGTGTGCAGGGAGAGAGAGAAAGAGAGACCAGGGTGGGCCCCTGAATGGCACAGCATGACACAGGGGCACAAAGAAATAGGGGAAGTGTCTGTTTATGCGTCTCACAAAAAGGGGGAACACTTCCTTAAGAAAAGGAAGAGAGTGAGAAGGAGAGGCGGAGGAGTGTCGTGTGGCAAGGCAAGGTAGAGGAGTGCGCAAAACGACTGCAAAGAAGGTGTGCAGTGTGTCAGTAAAACTGATGTAGAGTAACTGAGTCCACAAAGTGTGTGTGTGTGTGTGTGTATGTGTGTGTAAGAGTGTGTGTGTGTGAGACCAAGGTGGGTGGCAGAGTCAGAGTCCATCAGAGAGGAATGTGAAAGTTTGCCATGCTCGCTGGGTAAGAAATGACTCATGTGCCTGAGTCATTAAAGCTTTTCATAATCTCTTCTGCTGACCTTTAACGGGTCTTTCCCCAAAAAAACACACACAGAAGAGAACTACAAGTTGACATAACTCACTCCAAACTAATGAAACACCTTCATATCGAGTCTGTTTTTAGCCTTAAATTAGGGAAGCATACACTACTTACTTAAATTTTGACTCTTGTGCGCAATCCCCAGCGTAGGTTCAGAACCTGTAATTCTTTGTGTTTAATAACTGACCTTAAATGGCGGCAAATCATAGCTGGTGAAAATCCTCGACACTGGATAGGACTAAGTCTAAAATGTGATCTGTAAATGAAAATGGGAAGTAGAGATGCCTGAGGAAAAACAAAACAAATATCCCTCCAGTGGCAGATGGAGGTATTGCAGCCAACAGTCAAATCTTAGCCTTTTACCTTATCTAGTTTTCTGCTACCTTGATGATTTGAGGATGGATGTTGACCTGATCTGTCTTGGATGGGTTGCCAGATTTGTGTCGTGGTAGCATCTGTAACACAATTCCCCTCTCTCTCAATGAGTCACTTCATAAAGGCTCTGCACTAAGTCAGGGCTAAAGATGGACATTTCAGCTCCCTGCTGAACCTCCTTGCCTCTCTCCATCTGTCCCTCACACTCAGCTACTCTCCATTTCTCCGTCTCTCTTGGGAGTTTCATGAATTAACCGGAGACCCTTAAACAGGGTTCCGTGCGAGCGAGGGTTCGACTGCTAAAAGCGAGGCTTAACCAGCCAGGGGCCGATCACTAGGCAGAGTTGCAGCGCCGCTCACCCTTGACCAATCAGAGGTGACATTGAGTCGCCGAGTTCCCAGGAGTGTCTTGCTGCTTTGAGACCTCTTACCTCCTCAGCCTGAGACGAAGACAGTCTATGGGGATTGGGAGGGTGGACTTTTTTTTTTGACAGATGCATTTGATAACTAAGGGAAAAGAATGAGAAATCTCTCTGTCATGTCTGTCATGTTTATCTGAGTAGCCTGACAGACACACACCCACACACACACACACACACACAGCCACATACGTCCAAATGTGGAGTGTTTTGCTCCCAGAGAGAACATTGGCTGTTTCTAGATCAAACCCTTTGTCATGGTCTGGACATCTATCTACTTGGGCTTCAGGAGACTTCTGGAATGTGGCAAACATCAGAAGAAAGATGCTTTCTGTCTCTCTCTCTCTCTCTCTCTCTCCCTCTCTCTCACACACACATCCACACACGTTCACTCAGCTTGGCATACTTTCACAAAAAGGATTATAGTCAACACGTTTGAATGAGCAGTGTTGAGCAGTGCTGCTTTTTAACAGTCACTCTTTAAATGAGAAACTTTGTGTGTGTGTGTGTGTGTGTGTGTGTGTGTGTATACATGTGCGCGTGTGCATGCGTCTGTGAGTTGGGGGCCGTGTCTGTCTACTCAGATGGATGATGGTAAGATGATGGTCCCAGTGCAGAGATCCGTTCCTTTCTGAGTCTAGACTGCACTATCCACCCATCCATGTGATAATCTCCCTCGGCCCTAAAAGATGGTGTTAAAATATCAGCAGTGCTCACAAGTCATGATTGTGAGTGTTTGTAAATCAAAACTTCCCCTTTTCTCTAGATACAGTACATGAACAGAACAGCCTGTATGTTAAATTGTTGTATGTTAAATGGACCCTGTCAACTATTTTAGCTTAATTTACTTTAATTTAACAGTTTAAGCTTCATTATGGTGGTTCTGTAACACTTTACACTTTGGGTTGCTGACTGATGGCTGTTTTGACTCTTCCTAGTGGATCTGGGAGGAGATAGGGAAAATTCATAAGGTTTGGCCGGTGAGCCACGGCCAACTCTTGTGGGAGTCTCAGGTCTTGTGAAGTAACAAATTGCTTTACGGCATTACACACAAACACGCTTCCAAATAGGGACTAGCTAGCTATTAACACAAAGTAGCGAAGGAGACTCAAACATTCATCATAGAACAGCCAAAGAAAAATACACAGAAAAAACAATGCCAGAGGAACAGAGAAAGAGGAAATGGCAGTGTTGTAAAATATCTAGTCTAAAGCTGTATGGGGAGCTCTGTAGAGAAAAATGCGAGCACAAACCTGGCACAAACCGAGAAAACAGCCGATCCTGCATAGGGAGGATTTAAATCTTTTGAATATTCCTATCATCATTCTCAACTTAGAAATGTTTTGAGAAAACAACAAACATATATATGTTTTATTGTTCATTTATACCTTCATATTGTCTATCTGTACCCCTGTTATCCAGCATTTCTCTACACTGTAAAAAAAAAAAGTAAAGCCTACTTGAAAAATCAGACACTTGTTGCCTGAAATGAGCTAAGTAAACATTACTTGTCTCTTTTAAGTTATGTTTACCATATCTTGAAAGAGACCAGTAACAATCACTTAACTAATTTGTGTAATAATTGGTGTGTTGTGTATCCCTATCAGATAGCAAAATTCATAAAAAGGCTGCCTGGCATAAATGTTGATTACATCTCCAGCGTTCATGAGCTCGGTGACCTTTCCTACACACACAAGAACTTTAGCGGTGTGCACTGAGCATGGCTGTCACACCATGGACTAGTGGTGTGTGTTATGAACTCAGAGCCTAAGTGTATGACAGTGTTCTGAGGTGAGATTGCATCACTTTTTGGCTCCGGCGCTCCTTTCAGGAAAACTCTGTGAGCCAGAGAGTGGAGTGCTTAGAAGCCCCCATTTTTCCTCTGCTTCGGCTCCGAGACCTCCAGGAGCTCTAGAGGGGCTTAGGCAGCAGTTATTATCCCAGCTCAGTGGCTCACATCCTGGGCAGAGAGAGACGCTCGCTGGCCTCTTGTCTGAGGCTCTGTAGGAGGTTGTACAAAGGGCCGTAGTAAGAGAGGAAAATTAGAGGCGAGAAAAGAGCAAAAGAAAAAGGCTGCTTTTGAAACGAGGTTGGACAGAGAGACCTGAAAGGACCCTTGAAAGAGAGATCCACTTGTACAGAGACAGACAGAGAAAAGGGAAGAGAGAGAGAGAAAAAGAGGGGAAACAAGTACCTAATTCTTTTTCCTCTTCATGTGAAGAGAATGAGGCTGACACAGAACAGAATTAGCAAGGAAAAGAGTATAGAAAGGCTGCTTTAACATTATAGCAAAGAGCCCAAAGGACCCTTGACAGAAACACCTAGATGTACAAAGAAAAAAAGAAAAGAGGGTGTGATATAGAGGAAGAAATGAGGAAATGAGGAAACAAAGGTTTAATCTTCTCCATACTTGTGTGAAGAGAGTGAAGGGAGTAGGGAAGAATTAGGAGTACAGTGTCTCTTTCAAGTACCCTTGAAAGAGACATATATGTATAGAGCGGGAGACAGACAGACAGAGAGGTAGAGAGAAACAGACAGAGGAAAATGAGCATGTAACCTTTTTTATCTTTCAAAGTGCTTTAACATGAAGGCTGAGACCTTAAAAACCCTTGACAGAGACATGTAGATACTCAAGGAGTAGATGTGCAAGAAGTCAGAAGAAAGAAAGAGAAAAAGAAAGATGGACAGATAGATAAAAAGAAAGAAAGAAAGCAAACAATGATATAATTGTTTCCTTTTCAGTTTGTTAAAACGTATGAAGATCATATGGCAGGGAACAAGCTGAGAGTTTGTTGAAAAAGACTTGAAAGAAAGAGGCAGAGAGAAGGACAAAAGAAGTAGAAATTAAAAGACAGTAAAGGAGAAAGCAGAAAAAAGGAAATGGGAGTGTGTGTGAGAGAAAAGCAGAGAAGGAAGGGAGAGGTTAATGTGTGTGTGCTGTGTGCTGTGTGTGTGTGTGCTGTGTGTGTGTGTGTGTGTGTGTGTGTGTGTGCGCTGTGTGATGTGTGTGTGTGTGTGTATGCGTGTGTGTGTGTGTGTGTGCAGTGTGTGTGTGTGTGTGTGTGTATTTGTGTGCTGTGTATGTGTGTTTGTGTGTGTGTGTGTGTGCTGTGTGTGTGTGTGTGGGTGTGTGTGTGTGTGCGCTGTACTGTGTGTGTGTGTGTTTTGTGTCCATCTACGTGCGTTTGACGAGAACAAGAGATGAGCTGGGGAAGTGTGGAGGTGAAGAGAGGTGTGCCACACAGACTCATACTGGAGGGGAATGGTTTTAATGAGGGACCAAGGAAGGGGAAGGGGGGACCCATCAGACTGTAACACATCCACAGCAAACCACCACCAACACACACTTCCTGTTGTACAAGATAGCCAACTGGCACTCACTCTCTCACACACACAGACACACACACACGCACAAAAGGGAGAGAGAAAAATCACAGCCATAAACAAACATAAGGTATGAAAAGATGGTCCCCAACTCCTAATATATGAAATCTAGACCCGTTTGCAAGTTGGTCTTTATGTTTGTACGTGTGTGTGTGTGTGTGTGTGTGTGTTTGTGGTACTTTGGTAGGCCTCTCGCCACTCAGTTTCAGTGAATCTATGTTTACAGCATACCTGCCTCACTCTGTGAAAGGCATTGCATTAGCAGCTGTTCACTCTTACCTTACAACCACTCTCTAATTTCCCCATGGCCCCCTTTAACCATCCCATCCCATAATACTAAATGCCTTAGGCCACTCCATGCTCTGACGTTAGCATCCGCTGAATGACCTATTCTCTCTCTCTATTTCTCTTTCTCTTGTCATTTACTTAAATCCTCCTTCTCTCTCTCCTATTGTCTGTCCCTGTCTAACAAATCTCTCCTTAACAAGCTATTTAAATCACTCAGAGGGTTTTATAGCCGGCCATAAAATCATATGCTGGGTCCCCACCAGTTTGAGTGCTTTGTTTAAGGGGGCCATGACCGCCTGGTCCTTGCTGTGACTTCTGGGTCACCCATTAACATTCAGCCAATAACTAACATGACCAATGAAGGGGAAGTAGGCCCCTTGCAGACAAACCATCATGGCACACTGCAGGGAAATCTGGGTCAAAACAATGGGTCTGGTGGGTTTCATTGCCCAGCACCCCGAAAAACAGCCTAAAACAAGATGGTGTTATTGGCATGCCTCGCATAAGAAACGGACCATGACAATTGGCTGTGTTTGGAAGAGCTCACTTGTTGGCATCCTATCTTGCCTTTGTCTCTCTTTCTTTCTTGATGCTTGACCTTTCCCTCACAGTGTGCTCCAAATATAGGTGTCACTGTTTACTAAATCAATGCCCCCAACAAGCTATAATTAGCAAATGCCATCCAACATTTAATCTCTCAATTTGCCAAACAGTGCCAGACGGTAAGCGGGTGACAAAGGTCCTGTTTAGCCCCATTATCCTGCCAGGAGAGAGAGAGCCTTGTTAGCCGATTATGCTAGCAAAATGGCTCCCTTGTGTCGGAGGGCAGCACGGCTGCAGTGCATTAGTGCTAATGGAAGGGCCCAAGCTCTAAACAGTAGCTGGCTTAGACTCTGAAGTCAGCCAGGCAGTCAAGCAAGCCGAGCACGGACAAGGGCAATTGTTTTACAGTGAACCAAAGGGGCTAAAACTGGAAATGCACAAGAAATTCCTCTCTCGACGCTTTGTCTCATTATCTTTTGGTCTCTTTTCCCTTGTCTCTCTCTCTCTCTCTCTATATATATATATATATATCTTACACACACTTTTTCTCTTTTTCCTTCCTATCCTGTCTTCTCTGTGTTTCTTCTTTCCATCTTTCTTCTTTAGCATTGAATTAAATGTTAGTGGCACTGTTCTGCAATGTTAGTAAAATTTTATATTTATGTAGTTATATAATTGTATGCATATAGATATACACATTTGCAGAGGATGGATGAGATGAAGGCTGGGTTGGAAGAGAGAGAGAAGTAGAGGGAGAATGAAAAAGCAGAGAGTGTGATAAATGGAGAGAGAGGGAGAGAGAGAGAGGGTGAATGAAAGAGAAGAGAGTGTGAGAAAGAGAAAGAGAGAGAGAGAGAGAGAGAGAAAAGAGAGAGGGAGGCAATTTCTCAGTGTTTGCACCATGTCCAGACAGACAGACGGGCCAATTACATTCCATGGGAGCACAAGGACCTGTGAAAGTCTTCCTCCTCTTTCACAGACATCCACACTTGCCTGTCCGCCTGTCTGATTTTACATTCTGGTTGGAGATTTTTGTTAACGTGCCTGTATTTGTGTATGTGTGTCTCTGTGTGTGTGTGTGTGTGTGTGTGTGTGTGTGTGTGTGTGTGTGAGAGAGAGAGTATCTATAAAATTGTAAGAGTGGGTGTAGTGTGTAAGTCATTTTTTGGTTGTTGTGTTGAAATTTAGTTTACCTAGAATTACACATAGATACAGACAGACACACACACATCCTCACACACAAATGTGTGCACACACACAGCTATTCATAAACATTCTTTTAATGTCTTGAATATATCATGTACCACATGTGAAATGCGAAATCTTCATTTCACCTTCTAAATAAACGCTCTCTTATCCTCTCTATCCCTTTCTCTCTCCCTCCCTTCATCTCTCCCTCTCTCCCTCATCCTTTCATAACTCATCCATGCAGGTTTTCATTGTCTCTTTCATATTCATCCACCCACCGCCTCTCCTTATCCGGGAGAGATGGTGTGAGCCTGCCTTTCAGCCGAGCGCGGCGGACATATTTCTGATAGCCAATTACTCCTTGGACACAAAGCCTAGCTCAGGGTTCAGCCTCTCCCACATTCAGCACACGGCTTGTTCGTTCAATTCCTGGGACAAAGAGCGGGCCTCAGAGTCTGCCGGCAGGATGTCACTGTTGGCTAGCCTGCTGTGGCGATGTGATACAATGCTGCGGAAAAGAAACATAACACACACACACACAAACAGGGACACCCACATGGATGCGCATGCACATGAATACACACATACACACACACACACACACACACACACACTTCACAAACACATATACCCACATGCAGGGCCATTTTTCTAGGCTGGTTGTCTGTATTGTGACTCTCATGCTGTGTAGAGGAGCTTCAGTAGGTTCAAACAGGCAGACACGCTGCAGCCACAGCTTTCAGTTTCACAGGCAGAGGATGAGCACATCATACACCACTAAAGCCACAGAATGTTCTGGAATAGTAGTCTTCATGGCCTTAGCATTACTGCCATTGCTTTCTGGTAACAAAGTATTTGAACTTAATGACGCTTCAAGACAACGGTCAAAAACATGTCATGTCAGTGTCAGTAATGTTCATGAAACATGTCATGTCATGTTTATGACAGGCTCATGTCGTTCTTATGTAGACACCTTCAAATAATGTGTTATAAATTATCTTTGGGGCACTTCTATCTTATATTTCCTTATCACATTATCCTGTGGCATACTGTGAGTAAAACAGTAAAAAAGTTACAGCTGTAAACGTTGCTATCAATGGTTTCTTAATGTACAGAATCCTTTCAGGCCTATATGAATGTTCAGAATAACATTAAGTTAACTTGTGTATGAAGCATTAATCCATGTAAACAAATACTAGTTAGTAAATGTAGTTAATAACCTGTAGATGCCTATATTTCCCTCACTTATCATTTGCATTATGTGTAGGTTACTTGGGTATTTCAATGTCTCTTCCCTATTACTGTGAGAAGATATTCTTCACCTTATTTCCATCATTTATCACAGCGGTGTCAAACTCATTTTTATTACGGCATAATGCATGAGCTTTTTCTCAGAGGGTCGCCTACATGCATGACCATAATCGGCTGGGATAAAAAAAAAGTGCAGGTTTCCTCATCACCATCAGATGCATCTGTCTCTGTCTGACGTTCTCACCCCCTGAGCTGCCAGTATTGCACTGTGGTACATCCTGTATTAAAACATCTCCTCCCTGTTACTGTAAGAAGACATTCTTCACCTTATTTGCATTTATGCATTTAGCAGATGCTTTTATCCAAATCAACTTACATTTGTCAACTACATTAGTTTCCCCTAGCACAAGTTAGGGTTAAGTGCCTTGCTCAGGGGCACAACAGTGTCAGCTGGGATTTGAACTCACAATTTACAGAATGCTAGCCAGGTTCCTTAACCACTATGCCACCACTGTCCCTATTTGGAGTGTGAGATGTTTAGCATGACTGTGCACAAACTCTACATTACCCCCGAATTACTCCTAACTATCACTGGCTTAATGTTCGTTCTTATTGCCTAGTGGGTGAGTCTGGCAAGCCATGGTATAGTGTTGCCTGACTAGAGAAATTACAGTGTGATTTGCTTTAGATATCTACTGATTGTGTGTGACACAGCAGTAGACACTGCAGATACTCAGCACACGGGAGCTCATTACCGTCATAGCTAATGACGTCTCAAGGGAGAGACTTCAGATGCACTAAACTAAAGGCAAGCTATCGTTTTTAATCCCCCTTCCACCCCAACCAAAACATTAGTGCTAATCAGATGTGAGGGTCTGCGCTCGACAGAGGACGTGTTACAGAGGAGCCATTGTGTTTCAGTCACATGGAGACACACACACACACACACACACATACATACGCATGCACACACACACACATACGCACATAGATACAGAGAGACTGACAGATTCACACATCATACACAAATTTATAAGCTTATCACACATACATCCATACACTCAAATAAACTGACAGGTCCTCACCCCATACACAAACTTATAGTCTTCAAACACACATGCACACACACACACACACACACACACACACACACACACACACACACACACACACAGACTGTACACACCATGCGCAAAAGTATAGTCTTATCACACTCACATACCCACAGATCTACACACCATATGCAAACTGGTGGTCTTACCATGCACACACACACACACACACACACACACACACACACAGACACAAACACACAAATGTCTGTGATGTATTAACATTGAAGCACAAAAACAGGCACAGATTCAGCAGGGTGGGGTGCACCTGGCAGCAGCTGTTTAGGAGAACTTTAAACGCGGCTAGCTGAAACTAGCACTTCATTGATTGGAGCCGTTTCTGCCTCCTCAGACCATTGATCCCCAGTGTTCCACAAGGAGCATTGATTGAGAACAGTCTCTTGCGGTATTGATGTGTGTTTCTTATTGACAAGGACCTATGCAAATCTCGCAGTGAGACTCTCACGATTTGTTTTCCCTATTGACAGCCGATACCCCCAAACATAATATTTTGTCATTTGGGAGACTCACTTATGAAGTTACTTCTATTTTTTTTTCCTCTTCCCTCGCTCTGTTTCTCATCAGATTCAACACTTTGCACAGGGAGACATAGAAAGCAGGACCAACATGGTACCACACACACAGAAGGATCAGAGGTCACTGGAGCAGACTGTGAGGCCGCTTGTCTGTGCGATTCAGCTTAAAAAGGAACCGGACGAGCAGAACTACTATCAGAACCATCAGAAGCAAAACAGATTGGGGCACACGGGTCACTCTTGGCACCAAACTCACCCAGGAACACACGGGCTGAACCAGCTGCCAGCGACCTGGCATAGGTCATGGCCGGTAAGTACCTAAACTGGCCATGCCCGAGATTGAAAGTAAAATAAAACCTCAGCCATGTAGCCATACTCAGCCACTCCACCTGCATTTGTATCTGATCTACCTGGCTGAGGCATTGTGCTAATTAATGCTGCGAATGGTGGTACTAATGTAAACAATATTAAAAAACATAAACAACAACAACAACAGCAACATTATTCAGCATTACTTAGCCCACCTTTATTGTATTTCATTTAAACATGGGAGATGTGGACTGAATTCAGCAGAAAGTGAGTTGCGTATGTAGTACATCTCCTGGGAACCAGACATGAGGCTAAATGCACAAAGGGAGATGCAGATTATGATGAGAATGATGACCATGACGAACGTTCCCAGAGAGGACCCGCACTGTTGGGTCGTTGTCACTGCCGTCACAAAACAGTGAATTTTCAACAGGATGCCCCCCCCCCCCCAACACACACACAGACACACAGA